>JAQZBX010075861.1:0-14521 GCA_029593785.1 Cabassous unicinctus
GGCCCTTACATTTTAATTGAAATAATTATAGGGCCTTTAATTGAAGTGTCTAGTTCCCTTACATTTAAAATTATTATTTATTTGCTATTTTCATATCAAATATTTGCAATTCTGACTCTTCTTTCTTGGTTTCTTTTTGGTTAATATAATATTTAATATTAAAATTTATTTTTCTATTGGATTTTTAACCATATTTCATTTCATTATATTGTTAATGTTTCTCTAAGGATAAAAATTTTCACCTTTAATTGCTTTATTGCTCTTAAGATTATTATGCGTGCTTCTAGAAAATTCAGATGGCAACTAAGGCACTCTGAGTTCTGTTCAGAAACAGAATCTTTGAAAAATTACTATCAAGGACCAAACTATCTTCTTCAAAACTCCAGAAAATAGTTAAAGAATTGCAGTAACAGGGTGAGTCCTGAATGAAGAAATGCAACCTAAACCTGATAACACAAGTTCACCTCTAGCCTAACTCCTCAGTGACACATTTGTACAGTGTACCTGAGCTCCTACTGTGGTTCCCTGACTCTGTTTTGGAGGAATCAGAGTAACCCATCTAGGCATACTACAGTGCAAGTATGTGGCTTTCATTCTGTCCAGTGGCAGCCTGAAATCATGGCCCAGGAGTCTCATCTCCTTTTAGCTCTTCCCAGAATTTACCCTTCAGGAAGAATCAGGTTGCAATCAGTTAAAGTGGGGTAAGAAGCAATCAATTCAAATCTGCCTGGCACATAAGAATCCTGGCTTGAATCTTACAATAAAGCATCCAGAACATGGAAAATTCTGTTCCATAGGGATGAGAGAGGAATTCTAATTCCAGTAAATGGGAAATTCTAAGGCCCAAAAAGAAGCCCAAGGGAAGATAAAGGCTCAGAAAATGAAAGGATCCCACATGATTCCTACTGATCTTGATGGGAGATCTAAATTCTTATGGAGAGCACCAGCCAACAGAGAGAAAATTTTTAAAAGTCATGGTGTGTGAGGGTTAAAACTCAGGCAGTGGCCTGTGAGCGTTAACTGCCTAGGCAACAGCCCAGCTACTAGATTAGCTATGGAACTTGGTTCTGTTTCTTGTGTTCCCTTGATTCAGTCTGCCTTATATCCAATCCGTAAGGTCCTCAGTCCAGTACACATATTTCCTGAACACAGCAGAAATGATTCTGGAGGACTGCATTCTGTGTTCTTTTTGTATAACTTTGAGTCATAAAACTGTAGTTTATAAATAGCCCTGCAAATAAAGAATGGCCATGCTTGCTTGTTTGTTTGTCTGGAGTGGACGGCGGCTGTGAGGGTATAAACATGTTTCCTTTTCCACCTAAGTTTTTCTTTGTTTACCTCCCTTGCAGGCTCCTGAGGTGGATGCAGTGCACAAATGGGATGCAGCGGACACAGCGAAAAATGTTTTTTGCATTGATCTGTATTTTATTTATATTACTTCTTGACACTCAATGATATATTTGGCTAATAACCAAATAGATGTGAAATTAAGAATCAGACAATTCATGGACACATTCATATAGTTAAAACATTAAAATATTAAAATGTACAAGTTTCCAGGCAAACTAAGACACAGGAAATCATGCCCATCAAAAAGAAGAAAATAAAGCATCAGAAGTCATCTAAGAAGACCAGATTTTGGGTATACAGAATAAAGAATCATTAAAATTGCAAAATGTGCCATTAAAATGATTCAGTGTGAAGAGGAGCAAAAAAAGGGGGAAAAAGTATGAACTGAGACTTAGAGACATGTGGGACATCTCAAAATGACAATATAGCCATAAAAATTTTCTAAGAAGAAAAAAGATCAAAGGAGCAAGAGGAATATTGAAAGAAAAAATGGCAGAAAACTATTATAATATAATGAAAGCCATGCACACACATTCAGGAAGATCAGGAGCTACAAACAGGATAACCTTGAGAAGAACCATGTCCAGACAGTAAAACTGTAGAATGAAAAGACAAGGAGAGTATTCTGAAAGTTGCAAGAGAAAAGCAACATGTTATGTAAAAGGCAGTCACAATAAAATTTAAATGCTGATTGCTCAGCAAAAACCATGGAGGCATGAAAGCAGTGAGATGAAATAATTAAGTGTTGAAAGAAAACAATCTCAAAAGAGAATTTTATATCCAGCAAGATTGTATTAAAAATAAGGGATAAAAAAATAAGGGATAGATTTAGACATTCCCAGATAAACAAAAGCTGAGGGAGTTCATCACTGCCTTACATGTCCAAAAACAATGCTACAGGGAGTTTTTCAGAAGGAAAGGAAAAGACAGAAGGCAGTGGATCAAACAGCACAAAGGATTAAAGAGTTCTGATAAAGGTAACCACATGGGTTATTCAATGCCACAGAAATAAAATGGAGTACGAGGACACTAAGATCAATTGTGCCCCAACAAATAAACTAGAAAAAATGGATGCATTTATAGAAATATATAAAATATACTGACAATAAGAAATAGAGGATCTCAACAGACCAAAACAACTAAAGAGATCAAATCAGCAATAAAAATGTAACAAAAAAGAAAACCAGAGGACCAGATTGGTTCACTGGTGAATTTCACCAAAATTCAAAAAACACCAATCTTCCCCAAAATTGAATGTGAGGGAACACCTCCTAACTCATTCTAAGTGGTTAATCCATGATTTAATCCAAGCCTTTTTATGGTTTTGCTTACTAACTAAGAAAAACTTCTAGAGGGAAACCTAAGGGAACCTTTGTAGGATATTGTATTAGGCAATAATTCCTTACCATGTACACCAAAGATCAAAAGCAAAATAAAAAAAAAAAAGATATTTGGGACTTCAAAAATATTAAAAAATATTGTGCACTAATGTTCTTTTTCAAGAAAGTAAAAACAGAGCCTATGGAATAGTACAAAATATTTGGAAATATTGGATAGGTAATGTTGGTCTTGAAATCTGAAAAAAAGAAGAAATAAAAAATATTATATTGGTAGGGATCTATACATTTAATGCAAACCAATTAAAATTTAAGCAAGGCATTTTTGTTTCAGAAATAGAGAAGATGATTTTGTAATCTATATCCAAGGAATAAGATAATCAAAACAATTTTGAAAAAGAAAAATAAAGTATGAGTATTCCGATAATCTGATTTTAGGATTTATCAAAAAGCTAAGATAATCAAGAGTGTTGTATTATTGAAAAAATAGATTCCTTGACCAATGAAACTGAATAGAGAGTTTAGAAATCAGAAAGAGATTCACACATATTTGCTGAGGGTTAGAGCCACCATCAAGTTTTGAAGAATGCAAGGGTGGTGATTGTATCATATTTCTAATCAACACTACTATTTGGCCAGTGTAGGAAACATGATCTTAGAGGATGACAGTGGATTATCATAAACTAAACCAGATGGTTACTCTAATTGCAGCTGCTGTTTCATATATAGTATCATTGCTTGGAAAAATTAACACAGTCCCAGGTTCTTGGTATGAAGCTATTGATTTTGCAAATGCTTTTTTTCAATACTTGCTGGTTTGCTATCAGCTGGCAAGGCAAGCAAATATAGATTCAATTTCCTTCTTTTCAGGTGTATAGCAAATATTCAGCCCTATGTTATAATCCAGTATGAGGCTATATTGATCAAATTGCCTTTCAAAAACTCATCATTCTGGACCATTAGTTGATGGTATTATGCTGATTGGACCTAGTGAGCAAAAAGTACACCTACTCTAGAATTATTTGTACTACATTTGCATGCCATGGGTGGTTAATAAATTCAACCAAAATTCAGGAGGCTTCACATGAGTAAAATTTGTAGGCATCCAATGAGGAAGACAATGTCAAGATATCTCTTTCTTGGGGAAGTCCAATCTGTTGCATCTTCCTAGTCCTACAAAACAAAACAAAACAAAACAAAAAAAAAGAGAGAGAGAGAAAGGGGCAGAACTCATAGTTGGCCTCTAAGCAGTATGGAGCTAACATATTTGTCTTTTAAGTATGCTACTGTGACCCATTTATCAAGAAATACAAAAGCTGCTAGTTTTCATTGGGGACTGGAATAAAAGGATGCTCTGCAAAAGGCCCAGACTGCCATGCAAGCTGCTTTGTCACATGGACCATAATGATCCAGCATATCTGATGGTTCTTGAAGTGTCAGTGGTATTCAAAAATGCTGGTGGGAGCCTTTGACAAGGTTCTAAATAAGAATAACTAGTGAAGACATGTGGCGCTTTGAGGCAAAGCTTGCCATCTTTTGTTGATACTCTCCTTTTGAGAAATAGCTTTTAACCTCTTTTGAGGGCCTTAGTAGAGACTGAACACTTACCATGAGAATTGAGGGGCCCATCATGAAATGTCTGACCCACTAAGCCATTAAGTTAGGCAAGCGCTGCAGCATTCCATCATCAGAAGGAAGTGGCTTAGAAGAGATCAGGCTCTAGGAGTACCTGAAGGCAGAAGTAAGTTAATGAAGAAGTGTCTTAAATGTCTGTGGCCACCAATTCTTCCATCTTCTGTTCCCTTACCCAGCCCACAGGTTTGGCTTCTTAGGGAGTTCCTCACAAAATGTGAAAACTTGGGACTAGTTTTACACAACATACAGACACCATGCAAAACAGGACAGCTGCTGCACTACAGCCCCTTTCTGGGTATTAATAAAGGAATGTTTTGGAGGGAAGTCCATACAAAGGTTAGAACCTCAAGTAGTGTATCTGGTAGTTTATTTTGCTTGGAAGTAAAAATGGCCAGTTGTGCATTTGTATACAGGTTCTTGGGCTATGACTGGTAGTTTGGATGCATTGTTAGGGTTTAGAAGGAACATGCTGAAAAATTGGAGAATAACTCTTCTTGGGGAGAGGTGTGTGGATAGAATTTCCTGAATGGGTATAAAACATGAAGTTATTTGTGCCCCCTATAAATGTTCATCTGGCTGTTTCATTAGCAGAGAAGGAACTTATTTTCAAGTAGATAGGATGATCTGTTGTGCTAATACCAGTCAGCCTTTTCCCAGCTACTCCTGTCATTGTCCAAAGGGGTCAGGAAGAAAGTGGCCATGGTGGTTTGGATGGAGGTTATGCCTGGGCTCAGCATCATGTGTATCCTCTAACCAAGCCACTGTTGAGTGTCCAATTTGCCAGCAGCAGTGACCAACACTCAGTTCTTGATATGTTACCATACCCTGCTAACTTGTGGCAGGCTGATTACATTGGACCGCTTTCATCATGGAGGGAGAGTATTTCATTCTTACTGGAAAAGCATTATTATGGATTCTGATTTGTGTTGTCTACACACAATACTACTGCCATGTCTACCATCTGTGGGTCCTATTGAATGCCTTATCCACCACCATGTTATTCTATAAGCATTACTTCTGTTAAAGTAAATCACTTTACATCAAATACAATATGACTAGTGGGTACATGTTCATAGGATTCACTAACCTTACTATGTAACTTGTCATCCTGAATCAGCTATATTGATAGAACCATGGAATGGCCTGTTGAAGACTCAATCACAATATCAGCAGGGGAGCAATACCTTGCAAGGTTGGATACATTTTTTTCGATGGACTATATATTCTCCAGATCAGTGTCCACTCTAATGTGCTATTTCTCCCATAGCCAGGATTCACAGACCCAGGTACACAGGGTGGAAATGGGAGTGGCACCATCATTATTACCCATGTGATCAACCAGTAATTTTTTTTCTTATCCCTGCAAATTTAAACACTGCTATTCTAGAGGTCTCAAAAGGTAGGAGTGCTTCACAGGTAACACACAATGATTCCATTGAACTGAAACATAAGACTGCCAGCTGTTCATTTTGATCTCCTCATGCCTCTGAGTCAATAGGCAAAAGGGAGGTGCTGTACTGACATGGGAGATTGACCTTGATTACCAAGGGCAAATTGGACATTTAGTAGAGGTAAAGAAGACTATGTCTAGAACATGTGTTTCTTTGTACTACCATACTCTGTGATTGAGTCAATGGTAAAATACAACAACCCTATCCAGTTATGACTACAAATTGTCTGAGTTCTCAAGGAATGAAGTTTATGTCACCCTACAAAGGATAGTACCATGATCGGGTGAGGTGCTTAATGAGGGTAAAGGGAATATGGAATGAGTAGTCGATGAAAATAGTTACATATACTAGCTATGACCACATTACTTGTTGCAGAAACCAAGAAAGGTGTTGTTTCTTCCTTATGTTGTTATGGTTATGTATATATACGGGATCTATTCTTCTTTGCCTATGAAGACCTCTCTTCCATTGGCTTCTAACTCCTTGTATGGCTTTCTCCTGCCTTTGGATTCTAGTGTCTTCTTTTCATAATTTCCCCTGTAATATTAAGGCACATTTCCAGGAGATTTGGTAACCTTATCCATCAGCTAAATATCCAAGCTTGTCACTTTAAAATTCTGCCTTCCATCTGGCATCGGAACACAATTGTTCCAAGTTCTCTGCCACTTGGATCACATTTCTTCCAGTTGCAATGTTACATTCATCATTTCTGTCAAAGACCTCATCAGAAATATCTTTAGCATCCATATTTCTGCCAAGAGTCTCTTCAAAGTAACCTAAACCTTGTCTATCAAGCATCTCACAATTCTTCCTGAATCTTCCCCTTACCTATTTTAAAATCTCTTTTAACATTTTTGGTATTTGCATAGCAACACTCCACTTTCTGGTACCAATTTATGTTTTAGTCTGATAAAGACTGCCAAGCAATATATGAGAATGGACTGGCTTTTACAATGGGAATTTATTAATTTATAAGCTTACAGTTCTGAGACCACAAAAGTGTCCAAATCAAAGTATTATCAGAGATGATTTCTTCCCAAACTACAACTGTGGGTGATCAGGCACATGGCAGCATTTTCAGAAGATGTGTAGCTATGGGTGATCAGGCGCATAGTGGGGTCCCCTAATCAATCCCCTTTCCTCTCAGTTTCTGGGTTCCCCTATGTCTTTGGAGCTTTGTTCTGTGTCAGTGGCTTTTTATCCTTCCATTTATAAAGGGCTCCAGTAAGAGAATTAAGAACCACCTTGGTCATGCAATCTAATTAAAGGTCCATAACTTAAATAATTGAATAAAAAGTCCCAGCTATAAATAGATCTACACAACTAGAAATGGGCTCCACAAAAGACTCAAACAACCACAAAGTGTAACAAATAAATCTAATAAAATCTATCCTTCTACAAGTGCCATATTATGGACTAAAAAATGTAACTTTGCATTCTGATTCAGGTAAGGCCTTGAATTATATGACTCCCCAGGAAATATTTCTTTTATTCTTTCATTTTCTCCTGTTCTATTACATTTAAAAATCAAGTCTTAAGTCTAGGTACAAAAATTATATACTTTCATAGTTTTACTTAATTACTGTTCTTGATTACTTTAATTGGGACTCACATAACTGGTATTTAATTCAATGAACTAATACTAAACTAGATAGAACTAAAAGTAAATAGATTTTTCAACAAAATGCAATCAAAATGAAACATAAAAAATATATGATCTCCTCTGTTGTTTGTAAAAGAAAAGACTAAAAAGCAACCAAAACATGCATTTAGCTTAAAATCATGACCTCAATCCTTACCAGTGAACAGAAGTGCATATCAAAATTTTACTACAGTGTAAAAGAAAATCCAACCACAGAGTAACATAAACAATATCAATCAACTATAATAAATGATAAAACTACATAACTAAGAATAATAAATATATAGCTAAATACATAATAGTAAATACATTAACAAAGATTTGGAATAACACAAAAAGTCATGATAATCAATAATGTTTGCATATACATGGGAATAGAATGCTTTGAGTCAATGGAAACTTAGCTTATCTGTAATAATTCATTTCTTTTAAAAATAAAGTATATATTACACAACTTTTTAAAAGATGGCTGATGGAGATATAGTACATATTTGTTTATTATGCCATTTAGTGAGTGTGATTGTGTACCTGTGTATAGGTTTCCTACAAATATTTTTAATAAGTGAAATTTTGTGATCCAGTGATTGTATTAGCTACAATAATTTAGAGTCTAAATCAGCACTTTGTCTGCTTGTCCAAGGTAACTTTCTCAAAAAAAAATATTCATCTCTTAGAAGTGTAAAATATTTGAAAATTAATTTCAAACTTGAAATGAGAAGTTGAGCTGGAATAGAAATCTTCAACAATGTGAAATGTAAAAGCACTAGTTTTGAAAACAATCTCTACAATATTTTAAGAATGCTAAATATAGAAAGAAATTTTCAGAGATAAGACAATAATGAATGTATTATCAATTTGGCTTAACAGTAAATGGTAGGGTCCATGATTTTGGACACAAATAAAGACATACAGGGGAAATCACCAGAGAAGCAGCAATATGATCTTCATGTGACTATGTGACAGAACCTCAAGGATTTAAATTGATTGTAAAGAGTAGTTTAATTTTGGTAACAGTGTTGGTAATGTCTTTGTTTTGCACATTTTTTCTTTTACTTAATTTTTGTACTTTGTATTATTTAATACCCTGGAATGTGCCAAGTCCATATTAGATATCAGAAATATCAAGAAGAAGAAGTAAAAAATGTGTCAATTCTTAAAGGAGTGAATATTTTAGAAAATGCTATGCAAGATATCACCACTTCTTTATCAAAGTTAAAATAACATTAAAGTTTGAATAAAGTACTGGAGAAAAACACCTGTTTGATTATGGAATGATTTGGATGGAGATTTAAGTAGTTTACACATTCATTCTCAGTTAAGTAGTCAATATATATGTTTGGAAATTCTACCTTTCCTGGATATTATTTTAAAAGCTGATTATATAATGAAAAACTATTCTGACATGCCCATTTCTCTTGTAAAGCAAACAGACTAGAAAATGCAACAAAGTAAAACAAATATTAATGATATTTAATATATAATATTTAAAAAAATTTAATGTAGTTATATATATACAAAGAAAAATTTCCCATTTTATCAATTTTCAAGTGCACAGTTCATTGATTTTAATTACATTCAAAATATTCCACCACCATCATCAAGTATTATTCCAAATTTCTCATCACCTCAAAAAGAAAACCCGTACTTGTATAGCAATAGGGAGCCGTTCCCCTCATGTTGCAAGTCAGTAGTAACCTGTGATATCTATGTCTCTAAGTATTTGTCTGTTGTAAGTATTTCACATAAGTGAGATCACACAATATTCATGTATTTGTGTCTTGTTTATGTCAGGCAACATGATGTCTCATGGTTAATCCATGTAGTGACATGTATCAAACGTTCATTCCTTTTTATAACTGAACAATATTCCATTGAAAGTTTATACCACATTTAGTTTAACCATTCATTTTTTCATGGATACTTGTGTTGCTTCAGCCTTTTAGCTATTGTGAATAATTCTATGGTGACCACTGATGTACATATATATCTATTTGGATGCCAATTTTCAATTCTTTGGATAAACATCAAGAAGTGTTTTTCCTGGATCATATGGGCTTCTATGCTCAACTTTCAAAGGAACTACTAAACTGTTTTCTACAATGGTTGTACCATTTTATAATCACAATAGCAACGTATAAGAGTTCCAAATTCTCTAGACCTTTGCCAACCCATGTTGTTTTCTATTTTTTAATAACAGCCATACTCATGGTTGTGAAGTGGTATCTCATTTTGGCTTTCATTTGCATTTCCTTGATAACCAGTGATGTTGAGCATTTTTTCTTATACTTATTGGCCATTTGAATATCTTTGAAGGAATGTATATTCTCCTCCTTTGTCCATGTTTACATTGGGCTATTTTTCTTTATGTTATTGAAGTGTTTCAGGTTTTTATGTATTCTGGATATTAAAACTTTATCAGATATATGGTTAAATATATATATTTTTTGTTATGTAGGTTTTCATTTTCTTGATAATGTCTTCTGATGTACAAAAGTTTTTAATTTTGATGAAGTCCATCTTATCATTTTTTTTTCTTTGTTACTAAAGCTTTTGGTGTCATTTTAAGAAATCACTACCAAATTTAAAGTTATGAAGGTTTCTTCCTATGATGACATTTAAAAGTTTTATGGTTTAACTCCTATGTTATGTCATTGATCCATTTTGAGTAGACTTTTGCATATAGTGTGACGTAGAATTTCAATATAATTCTCTTGCATAAGCATATCTATTTTTCACCACACAATTTATTGAAAAGACCGTTCTTTCCTCCAATTAATGTACTTGGTACTCTTGTCAAAAATCATTTGGTCATAGATGTGGGGTTTATTTCAGTACTTTCAATTTGATTCCATTTGTTGATCTTTATGCCATTACCTGTTTCAATTACAATAGCTTTGAAGCCACTTTTGAAGTCAGGAACTGTGGTAGGACTAAATGTACCCCAATGAAAAGATGTTTTCAGTCATTTTTTTAGGAGGTACTGGTGATTGAACCCAGGTCCCCATACATGTGAAACAGGCACTCAAGGAGCTACACTCACTCCTCTGGTTTTATTCTTAATCTTAATTTGTTAACTGAAGATAAATGGGACTTTTAGAGGATGTGATTTTTAGTTAAGGTGTGACCCACCTAAATCAGAGTAGCCTCAATTGGAGTCAGTAGAAGAAATTTAGAAGCAGTTTGGGAAAGCCACAGGTATAAGTCAGAAGGTAGAGGTCAGTGGAAAACAAAAAGTAGACACAAGGGAAAAGTAAAAGCCATATCACAGGAGACAGGGAGGTAGGTGAAGCAACCCAAAATTGTAGGCAAGCCACTGTCAGGGTGTTATAGACATTGGTGGGGACATAGCACTGCCTTGACAATTCCTGAATTTGTATCTTCTACCTTCTGAAAACCTGAGCCAATATATTCTTGTTGTGTAAGCCACCCCACTGTGTGGTAATTGTCATAGCAGCCTCATAGAAGTGTGAGACTTCTAATTTTGTTCTTTTTTCTCAAGATTGATTTGGCTATTCAAGTGCACTTGCAATTTCATATGAAATTAAAAATTGATTTCTCCATTTCTGAAAAAGAGCTATGGGGATTTTGAGAGTTCTTGCATTGAATCTGTATATACCTTTGGGTGGTAATTATTTCGTAACAATACGATATCTGCTTAACTATGAAAATGGAATGTCTTGTCACTTATGCATGACATTTTAAATTTCTTTTAGCAGTGTATTGTAAGTTTTGGCATACAAGTCTTTCAACAAACATGAAAATAATTCTGCCTCCTAGGGCACTCCTGCAAAATAATGAGATAAATATATCAAAATATTTAACACAGTTCTGGGTACAGTTAAAAATTATAGAAAATGTTAGCACTCTCCCACTCATTTCTCTAAACAATATAAACAAATCAATCAAAATTTAATGAATTAGAACTCATTAAATTTTTTAAAAAGGTATTAAGCAATTTAGGTTAAATTACGATAAGCTGGAAAGAGAAGGAAGTGCTTCCATAGTAAAATAAAGAGAAAAAAATTAGCAATTATCAGTCACAGTGATAGGATAAGACTAGTGTATTTGGCAGAAGTAAAAATACATTACTAAAAGAGGAAAGCTCAGGATTACTAAAAACACTGTAGAAGGAACAGTGACTCTGTTTTGTCAGCTGGAGCAAAGTTGTGTGATAGGAATTGATAGGAAAATGCCAGGATACTGGAAGAGTTATCCTACTGGAATATTTATATACCCAAGGATCATGATAAGTAGGGGTTGGAGAGGAGGACTGTGGCAGCTGGAAAAAATATAGCTGGAGTTTACTCTACATCATGAACTGTATAAGCAGCTCTCTTTTATCATTGGAGAAGCATTACCATATAGCCTAGTATACACATATATAATATGTATCTTTCTTTATTTCTCCTATTTAAAACACATCCAACAGGGAGTAAATAAATTCATAACTTCTTCAAATAATTCTAGGATCCCTGATGAGATTTTGGTGACTGTATTTCTGAACTTTGTGAAAAGGTGGCAAGAAAAACAATATCTGAAATTTTTCAGTGTTTATGAACAAAAATTAACTGATTTTAAAGAAATAATAGCAAACACAATTTTTCATCAATTAATCTCTTTCCGTTTTTTCCCATTAAATGATTAAACCAACAAAATAAATGGCAGCAGGTAATCTCACCAGCGTGACTGAATTCATTCTCATGAGAGGCTTAAAAGATCCTTAGCTCCAGATTCCTCTTTTCTTTGTCTTGCCAGTGACCTGTTATTTGACACAGTAGGGAATCTGGCTATGATCATCCTCACTAGGGCTGACTGTCCACTTCAAGGCCTATGAATTTTATCCTCTGATACTTGGCAATCATAAGATTTGGCAATTCTATCTTCATAGACCATAAAATGCTGGTCAACTTCTTGGTTAAGAAGAAAAACATCTCCTATTTATGGTTGTGCAGGCCAGCTGGGTGCATTCTCAGTTTTTTATTCTGGCTACAATGACCTATGACCACTATGTGGCTATTGCAAATCCCTGATTCACATGGTGGTGATGTCCCGGCAGATTTGCCTTCTGCTAGCATTTCTCATGTACCTGAATAGTTTGACCACCACGTTGTGTCCTCTTGTGTGTTCCCTATGTCATAATGATCTTCCAATATAATCAACCATTTTATTGTGATTATGTTACTTTGTTGGCATTAGCTTTTACTGGTACCTACATTTCAGAAACAGCAATGTGTATTTTTTTTTCAGGGTTATTTTGTTATTTTTTCCATGATCATTGTTCATATATCATAATTCCACATTGTCTTTGCCATTTTGAAGATACTTTCCTCAGAGGTGGCACAAAAATCATTTTCTCCCTATGCTTCTCAAATGATTGCTTTTGCCGTGTTCTATGTTACTCTTTTTTTTTCCATGTGTTTGCAACCAAGGGCCAATCCTTCATTAAATACAAATAAAATAGCTTTATATATATATAAAGGGATATATATATCCTTATATATATATAAAGGGATATATATAAATTGGTATTAGGGATACCAATGCTGAGTTCTCTAATTTATGGCCCAGGGCAAGGAAGTTACAGAAGAAAATCCTAAATTAACCATGCTACTCTTTCAAACTAATGCAAATTTACAAATACAAAATCTACTCTTTATATCCTACTATCATATGAAGACGTAAAAAATGACTTCATATTCTTTAAATTACTTTTAATGGGAAAAATCTTACATCATGTACTCCAACCTAAAATACCCAATCAATCATTCTAGATATAAAAATGTATCAATTTTAAAATTAAAACAAACATATGAAATAAACAATAATTTGAAAGTAAATAATACAACTTAATAAAGTGCATAATTTCTAAACAAGGAAAAAATAGCAAGATGATCTTCTTTGCCATTCCCATCTTTTGTTCAATTAAAGGTTTTATTATTTTTACTTTTTTATTATACCATTTTCCCCATCAAATTCACAATCTTTTTGGGCACATTTTTATCTTATACTTTAAAGTCAATACATATCACAGAAAAATAAAAATTAAGGAGAAAATCACAACTAAAAACAAGAGTGCTCCACAACACACCAATATAAGGCACACTGCGCAGCATTCTGAGAAAAAACATAGAATGTTTTAAAATTTCATTGTTCTCATTCAGTGAAAGTAATACATTTATGGTCATTCAAATATGGAATAAAATTAAATATGATATTTTCATGCAAGACACTGTTTTATAAAATTGCTTTAACTATAGAATCAGAAATTGAAATATACTTCTGGTATTTTTGTGTGTTCTAGAATGAAAGTTTAAAGAAAATAAAAAGAATAATTTTCTCAAAAGTGGCACTATTTTTCAAGTCATGTGAAACATTTACGAGCATGTGAAATGCTTCCAACATGGATTAGAGTGAGAGAGACTAGGCATGACAAAGAAAGTAAAGATGAATTCTAGTAATAAACTATATTTATAATATTGCCAGGGAAGTGAGAAATAAACCAAAACTGAGAACAGTGTGTATCAAGTCAGGAAGTGAATTCCTAACTTTGGTCAAGAATAAACAGAATAGCTGTAATTAGAAAAGTCATTATATACATTGGATATTGCTGGTCTCAAGATACAAAATCATCAATATTTTGATTACATTAGCTTATTTATCATTTTAAAATAATTTATTGAAATTTATCATTCATAAAGGAACATATATAAAAAATAAGTGTAAGGTAAAAGTTGTGAACTTGCAAAATATGCATGCATAATATTGTACAGGGCTTCTGTACATCACCCACCACAAATACCTTGCACTGTTGTGAAACATTTGCAACAAATTATGAAAGTGCATCATCAAAGTATTACTGCTAACTAGAGCCCATATCTTACATTTGGTATATTTTCCCCCAACCCACCTGTAACCGTTGGGGAATTTGTAATTATGAATTCCAAAAATATAATTGGATCATGCATGTAATCTAATCTGTTAATCTGGGCATGATTGAATTATGATTAGGGCGTTGACTGGGCCATGTCAGTCAGTAGGGCATTGAGCCCCACCCCCTGGTGGGTGGGGAATCGAATATAAAAGACAAGGCAAAGAACAGAGTTAAA
>JAQZBX010075862.1:0-14555 GCA_029593785.1 Cabassous unicinctus
CAGTTGTTTGCGCTTGCTATCTGCTCTCTGTGTTTTTTTGTTGTGTGCTCTCTGTGTCTGCTCGGCTTCTTTTAGGAGGCACTGGGAACCACATCCGGGATTTCCCGTGTGGGAGTGAGGCACCCAATCGTTTGAGGCACATCTGCTCCCTGCTTGTTGTGTCTCCTGTCTTCTCATTGCATCTCCTCGTTGCATCAGCCTGTTGCATAAGCTCACTGTCTTGCTCATCTTCTTTAGGAGGCACCAGGGAACTGAACCCAGGACCTCCCGTGTGGGAGGCGGGTGCCCAACTGCTTGAGCCACATCTGCTCCCCCAAGAGTAGAGAATTTATTCTTGTTCTTTTCTCTGACTTCTGATGAGGCTGTGGTAATAATCTTTAAGTAATCTCCAATTACTATTTCCAAAATTGGTGTGACTGACCCACCATCAATAAAGTACATACTTTGAATTTTAAATCTCCCACTAGGGTTGATGAATTTGCCCTAATCTATCCATGTTTCTGCAGCTATCAAACATTGGCAGATTGACCACTGTGGAGGACATTTATGGTTTTTCCAACCAGTGTCCTTTCCTCTTCTTGTGGCAATTTGCTTGGGACAGGTAGGGCTGCCTTACCGCACTGTAAGCCTATATGCTTCTCGAGAAGCCGGTACCATCCCTAGTTTCCAAGGATGGAGAATACGCCTTAGACTAAATACCCACACACACACTCTCCTCCCAGCAAAGTCGGGAAAAACAGAGTCATTGACACTCAATTCTGGAAATTTTAATCCATTCACCCCTGGACCAAACATTATGATGAAGTGGGTTGAAGCTGAGATCAGTACCAAAGCAGAGGAAATAGTTAAGAGGTAGATCCTGATGACACCATTTGAGTTTTGAATTAGGCCATGCTGAATGCAGACCTACCCACAGCTTTTCTAATAAGGGGGCAATACACTCCCCCCAATTGGTTTTGTTTGTTTGTTTTGCTTAATTCCATTTAAATTGGGTTTTGCGATCATTACAACTAATCCCTAACTGACACAGCCATCCAGTACGAGATGTATGGCCTAAACCCATGGAATAGAAAAAAAATTACTGGCCTCTGGGATAAGTTATTTTATCCTGGCCTCATTTGTTCCATAATACTACCAATTGGATAAGTCCACCTGGACACCACACATGGAAAAAAATGCCAATAGTTCAGGAAAGGCAATTATTCTATGATTCAACCAGTTCAGCTCGGGTGCATATCTGCTTAAATAGTTAAGACATTGTGTTTGATAGTCCTTAGGAAAAGATTGCAGCCATTACCCACTGAACCGACCGTTTGAAAAATCGTGGCATGCATGCAATAAAGCACAATCATATTTCTAAGGCAGGACATTCTGGCCAAGAAAGTTAAATATTAAAAGTTGACAGAGGAAAAAAAAAAATGTCAGAGTGGAGCAGGTGTAGCTCAATGGTTGAGCGCCTGCTTCATACATATGAGGTCCCAGGTTCAATCCCTGGTACTTCCTTTAAAAAAAACAATAAAAAGGCGGCAGAAATCAATTAGCAGAGATATAAAATACGTAAACATGCATATAACTTCCCCACGCTGGCAACTGTGTGGTTCCTTTAGGTTCAAGTTGGAAAAATAGGGATACTCACTCTGCAGTGTTTTCAAATCAGAGTGGCTCACAGTGGAAGAAGCTAGATAGGAGAGACTTACTCTATCATTAATCATAATAACCCATGTTAAAAAAAAAAAAAATGACAAACTATTTCAACTTACAGTTCTTCCCCCTCCAGCCAAGTTAAGTCTTCTGAGTGATCCAGCCATTGCAAAGCCACACTGATGGCCAAGTCATAGTGTGCCTGGAAGCAGGGAGCACAGACAGCAAAGGAAGGTGCTTAGACATTGGCCAAGGTACTCCCTGGACCCCAGGACAGCGACATTGCTAAGCCTATTCTACAATTCTGTCATGCCCCAAATGGTAAGGATCATCAGTGATATCCAATAACCTGTGCTCAAACAGAAACAGTTTGAGATCTTCAGGAATTACATTTGTCTCCCACTAGAGCTGTTATTTGATTTGCATGGTCAGGAAAAGAAAGGATATATTAGTGGAAAGAATACCAAACTGGGAATCAGGATATTGCCAACAACCTGTATATTATTAGGTGGGTGATCATTGCTTAGTTTCCTTAATTTTTAAAATAGAAAAAGGTGGGGGGATGGGAGATGAGAGCCACAGATAACAGTGTCTGAGTAGAATGTCAGAAATGCTCTTCCCGGGATACAGGGGATGTCGTGGGCTCTTAAGGGTGGGGCCATTAGTCCATCTGGGGAGTTTGAGGGAATCCTGGGAGGCTTCAGAGAGGAGGCAGCATTGGAGCTGAACCTTGAAGGATGAGGAGAGTCTCTACAGGTAGGGAAGGACAGCCCAGGTGGAGGACCTGCATCATCAGAGGACTGGCAGTAGACCTGACCAGGTGACCTGCTAAGACTCTCAACAACAGTAAAAAGCTGAGGGCCAATTTGAATGTTCAATCCCATCAGCGTGACCACCTTTTCCAGGCTGTTATAAGGGCTCTTGTTCAGTAAACATATTCACCATTTACCCATCAAAATATTCCTCCTCTCCCTACCCCTTCCCACCCCAAAAAGGGAAGTGTTTTTTTTTTTAATATGTGTTCTAAGGTTCTAACTCTAATATTCTCTAAAAACAACCTAATTATTTCTTCCAGAGAATGAACCAAACTGAAAAGTGAACGAATAAAAGGAAAAAAAAATGAACTGTGATAAATTTTTGAAACCTAAGCCAAAGTGTAATGCATGGACCAGTAGCATTGGCAGCTCTAGTATGCTCATTAGAAATGCAAATTCCCAGGCCCCATCCATACCTCTCCAGCCTAAACAAGGCTTTATTAAAGTTTGAGAAGCACCACTCTAATGTATTTAATATTCTGATATATATGTAATACACACACATACACACACCCAGATGTACTTTAGAACACCTGTGCTTAACTGTTCATTCAGCTGCAGGATAGTTTGGAAAATCAGTGAGTCTTGAGTCTTACTTTACTTTAGACAGAGAGAGAGAGAGAGAGAGACTCCTTCCTCCCTTCTTAGTACAAAGATAAATAAGCGGGACAGCATAAAAAAAATCTAAGGGTCTACTAATTTCTTCTGAGTCAGATCTTTACGTGATTTTTTTCTTTATGTAATATGAAATTCTATAACATATAACAAGAATCTGAGTTTCAAAATGAATAATAACAGAAAGGATTTTAGAATTAGTTGTTCTTTGGTTTTCCCCACTAATGCAAATAGTAAAAAAATTATTATATTTGAGAACTATATGACAGCTAATTTTGTCCAAAAAATTTAACATCATGAATTAACATCAAAATTTGTGCTAATTTTGCTTTTCAACCTTTTCTCTCCTAATAGCAAACAACTCTCATGGCTTTATTTTCTCATTTTCTTTTTGCTTTCTGTTTAGTAGACTCAAATGATCATATGGACAATCCTAGGATGAGGAGAAGATGAGGAAAAGGACATTTTCGGGGGATCAAGAGCAGCCCTGTTTATTCGACAGAGTAAATTAGATTCCCATTCTAACCCCTTAATACACATATAACACAAATGTGATTAGCATCAACATGCCTTTCTTTACCATATCATCTAGAAAGGTGAGTTGCCTTCTTCCTTTTGGGTCAAATTCATTTTCCCGAAGTCTGATGCCAATATAATCTCCCCTTAAAAGCAAGAGAGCAGCGTTGAACCATTGGGAATGACACGGGGCTCAGTCTGCAGAAAGAGGTTTCAGTCCCCATCCCTCCCTCCTCTACCTAAAGACAGACGTCCCTAATTGCTCTGCTATCTGAGTTAATACTTAATTTTGATTTAAATAATAATTCTGCAACACTGCAGATTAAAAATGCCTATATAATTAATCTAAATCACATTTATCTAAAAATTTAATTCACAGAGTTGGAACAAAATTTAGAGGAAAGCAGGGAGTATCACAAATTCCCACATACAAATAAGGCTTTACAAAACCAAAAAGATTGAGACCCATTGTTTAAAATAGAGTCCCTTGCTGCGCAAGTTAAATTCAGGCAGTGTGTCTGAAGTTGATAAATTCCGCATACATAATAGTCCATAAATAGAGATGTGTCTTTAGCCGTAAGGTTTTTTCCCATTAGAATGCAAGTGCCCTTAAGAGGAATTATGGATACAAACATTAGTAATTCCACTCTACTGCATCCTTATCAGATCCTTTCCAAACAGTGACTTTTACTAAATCACTTAGTAAAAAGGAGGGTAGAAAATGGCCCAAAAAGGAGAATGGGAATGGGTGTTACCTTGGGAAAGCGGGGAGAGGGTCTGGATGCAGGAGAAAAGGACTCGCATCTCCAGGGTTGATCCCAGCAAATCTCACAGTTTTGCTTAAGGCCAGTTATGGCTATCAAAATATTAACCACACCAGGACATCTTGGGTTGTGGGGGTGAGGGTGGGGTGGGAAAGGGGGTAAGTTTTTTTTAGCATTTCTTCTGTGTCATTAAACTTTTTCTAGATTGATTGTTTTAAATTCCTGATTTTTTTCTTTAAATTTCCAAGATTCTTTAAAGTAGCCTAAATGTATTCTTCAGATTTAAAAATATATTTATATCAGCTTTGACATTCCAATCTTTGGATGAGACATGTAGAGGAGTTGGCATTCCTGGTTATGGTCTGTCCTTTATATATTAGTTTTCAAACACATGCATGTAAATGTGAATTTTTCCAGCAATTCTTAAGAACTGCTAACCTAAAAATAACAAATTAAACTGCAAGGTAATAAAGGCATTTATTTAGGGTCTTAGAATTGCAATTCGGGGAGCACAGAGTCAGGTGGCAACCTAGTTCGCGTCCCGTCTTGGCATTTCCAGGCAAGGGTTTTTAAAGGAGAAGAAGAAGATGGCACAAGTGTTTGTGGCGGGCGGGTATTTGGGGTACTCTAATTGTCTGTTAGGTTAGATAGTTAACTGAGTTCTTTATCTCTGTTTGTCCTTAGGGCTTTGAGGAACCTTGTTGCTTAGGCTTCATGTCCTTTGGCAGTCTGTTATATCTGCCAAAGAGCTGCATAAGAATAACCTCCAGAATGACCTCCAATTCCATTTTAAATCTCTTAGCCATAGAAACTCTATTTTGTTTTATTGATTCTAACAAGACTTATTAAAAGATAATTATCATAGCAGGCAGAGAAAGGACATTTGATGGGGACTGTGATGAGCTCTTTAAAGAAACCTGTATTGTTCTTATGCATATAGTATACCTGAAATGGAAGATAACCTTTTTCTGTTGTTGTTTTTTTCCCCTTTTTATATGGTCTATGATTTTCAGACCCAGAACCAAGAACCAAGTCAAAGAAAAGCTACTCCAGGGAGGAAAAAAATTTTTTTCATGGGCAAACTTGGTGTTTTCTGTATTTGTTTTAAAAAATAAAATTCAGATGGCAAGAAAAAGGGGATGAGTTATTTAGTTAGTAAGGTTGACAATAAGATTGACACTAAAAGACAATAAGAGAGCAATCTAAAGGCTGAGCCCTTAGGTACATTTTCCAGAAATCTAGCAGGGCCAGTCCCTTTCTTAGAGCATCCTGCCCGGCACAGGCCTACGGGGCTGTGGGCTCTAGAAGGGAGATGCCTCAGATAATCACAGGCTGGCAGAAACATCCACGAGATTCAGCATCCTGGTTTATACATGCAAGGCCTCCTGGGCAGGAGAAGAGGCCAGACCATCTGGCCTTCTCCTATAATGCAGGACTAGATTCTTCCTTAGATTTTCCCCCTTGTCAATGTCCAGACTACCTGTGACATGAAACCCACCAAATGTGGGTGGAATAGATGAAAGTTATTCTCAATCATACTTACAGGAGCTTTTTCATTTCCTTCTTTAGGAGCCTTCTTTCCATGATTAAAGGCTTATTCAGCTGAACAGGTATCTGCAGTTTACTGCACCTGAAATCTTTGAGGGAGACCCAGCCTCTCCGAGCCTAGAAACCACAGCAGCAAATCAGAGAGAATTCCAGTTAGGATGTTATCACTCCAAATACCAGTCATGGAGTCTTAGGCTCTGGAAGGGATCCGAGAGTACACAGAGTTCAGGCCCTCCTATCTAGCAGGTTCCAGGCCAGAAAGCTGCCTGGAAGCTAATGCACTCTATCCTATATTTATCTGGCACCTTTTATTCCTTCCAAGTTGTTTCAACACTTTTCATCTACTTATTGATGCAATAAACTAGTGGGCAAGACAGCAACAGCTCATGGAATAATTGATGAGATTAGGGCAGAACCATCCAAACATGGACAGCTTATGATCTGCATATGTTTGCGTTCTTCTGTATGCATTCAATGTAGTGACTCCCAGTGAGTCCATTGTGGTCCCTCAGCTCAGAGTGGAGCTTTCTATAGAACCCATCTATAACCTCCTATGGTCAGGAGGTCCTTGAAAAAACAGTCAATCGTGGCAAATGGAGGTCGTATTCTACAACACCCCACCCCCTTGACAATGGGCCAGACAGTGGGGTTCAGGTGAAAAGAGGTATCAAAACACAAAAGGAGTTGATAAAATCATCATTGTTGAATGGAGTGCCAGGAAGAGGTATAAATGGCAGATCAAATATATCTGTAATGTTTTATTTCTTAAAAAAAAAAAACCTAAAACAAATATGAGAAAAGCATTAGCATTTGTTGACTCTGGATGACAGGTTCATGAATGTTCATTACATTACCCTTTATTTTTTTGAAGTTGTGCATGGATCTTTAAAGCCCTATTCTAAAAACTGGAAAATACCTCCGAATTTTTTTGAAAACCATAGCATATAGACTTTAAGCTTCATTTAATTTGGCTCGACAGCAATAAGCAGAGAGGAAAAAGGATGTCACTGATATAAATGAATTCATGATCATGCCAATATGATTATTTTGGATCATTTTTCCTGCTACATCTGCTGAGTCTTTTGAGAGTGGGTAGGATGTGGATAAGGTGAAGGGGGGAAAGAAGATAGGAGCATTCTGTGGGAAATGAGTAAAAACAATACTATTGCTCCCTACAGGAAAGTCAATTGGGAGAGGATGCTGCAAATCAGAGAGTGGGCAGCATGGCCTAGAGAAGGAAAAGCCCTGGACCCAGGGAAGCCAGGTGCCGGGATGTGGTGTCCACTCCAGTCCTGATTGATGTGGCTTTGACCAAGCTCTTGATGCTGCTGTCTCAGGTGTCAACTATAAAATGGTGGGGCTGGTTAACATTGCCCTAACATTCTATAACTCCATAAAGCAAGCACATACTATCAGGCTTCTAACTCAATAATTTGGAAACCT
The DNA here is from genome assembly GCA_029593785.1 of Cabassous unicinctus. NCBI lineage: Eukaryota > Metazoa > Chordata > Mammalia > Cingulata > Chlamyphoridae > Cabassous > Cabassous unicinctus. The sequence goes on from JAQZBX010075862.1 coordinate 7,343, forward strand.
GTTTTGTTGGTAGAACATGTGTCACACCTTAATTATTTGACAAGTCTTGGGCTCTTAGCTTAGAAGCCTGAAAAGTGAAAAACTTAGCATTTGTCTTAAACCATTCTTGTTTTGTAATCCTGAGTGAGTCTTTTGAATTTCAGACTTACAAATTGGAAATCTGCATCTCCTGGTTGGTGTAACAGCCTCTTGGAGTCCATCTCCCCTAGTAAATGTGGCATAATATGGAAATATATACATCTTAAAAATATGACCATCTCCCAGCCCCAAACCACTAGGCTGGGTGTCAGGGGACCCTGTTAAGCCACCAACTAGCTGTGTCACCTTGGACAAGTGGATTTGCCTCTTTGTGTCCTGTGTTTCCTCCTCTGCAAAGAAGCGTTGAATGATGGATGAGGTCCCTTCCAGCTGTGAGTTCAGTGATTTACATGAGTTTAGAAGTTATGCCTGGTTGAGAGAGGGCCATTTGCACAGACCCATACAGTTTAGATTTGAATTCTGCCCGTCACCCTCCTTTCTTTCTATAGAACTTTAAACAACAACAAGACATTGGCTAGAAGCACACACAGAAGAGCTATTGGAAAGATGTCAGCTGCCTCAAGCTTCAGCTGTTTCATTGAAACCCAGCCCCCAAAAGTAAGAGCCCCTATAATCTATAGGAATACCATGACCTAAAGAATATCTGCAGCCCTTCTGCAGACCCTCCATTACACCCCTACGTGTATGATACATGTCTCTCCAGCTGTGTTCAGTTAGGTGCTCCAACTCTTAACGTTTCCCCTTTCAGAAACTCTCACCCACTAGAGATGGATGCCAGTACTTTTGATCTTGCCCAGCTTCGGGAAGCTGGAGCATTGCCTCAGCTTGTGCTCACAGACATCGGAAAACGGATGCTTTTCCCTGGTTGCTAGGAAACGGTGAGTGAATGAAAAGAATGTGCTTTTAAAACATCCCCCTACCCTGAAGGAAAGTCCTATATTTGGGACAGGATTGTGATCCTGACCTGGAGCTGATGTATCTTTTTACCTAAGTAGGCATTGGGTTTCCCATCTAAATGATTAATTGCAAACCCGAGAGGATAGCGAGGTCCTTTTTTATAGCACTCACTGCAGACATAAGAAGTCAATAGACAGAGCAAGGGTTGCTGGGGAAGCCAGTGAACCCATGGCTCCTCGCACGCTTAGGTTGCCCCAAAGCACTTAGGTAATTCTACTTGGTGCCTATAGACACAGAGCAGTGAAAATTCTGAATAACCATCACCTTGGTCCAAGCCAATACCTTCTCTCTCCTGCTAAGCAGTCTCCCCGTTCAAACACTCGTCTCCTTAGCATTCATGTTCCAGTGGCAAGCTTCAGCTGTATAATATATATTATAAAATAATATATAAAATAATATATAAAATAATATATATTATTTTATATAAAGTGCAAATCACATTGTGTCATTTCCTTGCTTAAAGCCTGCTGATGGTTTCCCATACCTTTTCGAATAAGATCTAAACTCCTAACCATGGCCTGTAAGGTCTCCTCCACATCTCTGGACATAAGTGGAGCTTGTTATTCTGGCAGATCTAGGGCTGGATGTCTGTTAACAATATGACAAAATCCGCATTTCCACTGTCTCAGCAGACCCTTCCTCTTGCTTACCTGATATTTCAGATGTTCTGTGAGAGAAAGTAAACTTTAGAGTTTAATAGATTAGTTGTCCACTCCACATTGAATTTATATTCTACCCAGAACTGTTGGTTTTGTGAGCCTGACGCTTATACAATTTGGGGAGCCTCTTTAAGAAAAAGAACGCAAAATTGTGACTACGAAATTGAATGTTTATTTAGAATCATTACAAATTTTAAAGAGTTGACAAATACCAGAAACATTAAAAAATTTAAAAATAACACGGTATCATTTTCATCATTGTTAATAGACTGCCTGGCATAGGTATACCCCTAAAATATATTTTATATACTTTTTGATGGTCTCTTATTATGACAAAGATTTTGTAATATTATTTTATATAAAGAGATTGGAAAGATAATTCTATCTTTCTTCTAGTGTGACTACTTAAATTTTATTTTTAATTGTAAATAAAATACCAGAAAATAAACTAAGTTTATTTTGGCTTACTGACTCCCTGTCATTGATGTCTCCTCTATAACTTGCTCTGTAATTTATTGCTCAAGAGACGCTCCTTACCTAGGGGCAACCCCTGGAGAACTTTAGCTTTGACTTTGCTGTGCTTGCTCAGCCCATCTCTGCTTATCTGAGGCTGACTCAGCTGGACCAATTTAGCAAAGTCCTCACAGACCTCCCTGGCTCAAGTCCAGGTACATGATGGTTCACCAGGGGCAGGGCTCAGCATAGTGTTAACCCAGCGGCCCTCTCACAGTCCCAGGACGACCAGCAGGGCATGGAGAGAGACCCTCAGGCTGGGGCAGTGCCTGCTGCCTCTTCCCATGTCATCATGGTAGCTGCACAAGCTTTGAAAGAGCCCAGGAAAGTGAGCAGCCACCCACCTAGTCTGCTTCAGCTTCAGGAAAAATCCACCTCTTATTCCTAAGACATTAAAATCAAAGCGAAGGGGAGCCAGTGTAGCTCAGTGGTTGCGTGCCAGCTTCCCACATATGAGGCCCTAGGTTCAATCCGTAGGCCCTGGTACCTCCAAAAATAAAAATGAAAACAACACAGCCACAAAACACTTTCATATCACAGTGAGGGAATTCTTAAATGTTATAGCATATCCTTGAGTCAGATAAGAAAATAATGTCCATATTTTATACATAAGGAAATCAGAGAATAGACGGGAATAATTTGCCAGAGAGAGTGCGTTTAAATAGTTCAAGCTTCCCAGGTGCTGCATTTTCACCAGAATTTGTAATGTCTTCTTTAAACTCTTTAAAATTCCTAATATATTTGTGATATCTGCATATTGACTTGACACTGTGGGAATTGTACCATCATTTTGAAAACTTGATATGAACTTTTCATTGTCATCAAAAGTTACATTTGAATTACTGAAAAGTAAGAGCACTACATGGGGAGATAATGGAATGATAACTAAATGATCTTGGGTAAATTGCTTAATTTCTGTGCTTTATTTCCCTCATCTGTAAAGTGCAGTTAGTGAAATCCACCTCATAGCCTCTCCCAGGTATTAAAATATTGCATAGATTTATTTGGCCTGGTACATTATAGGACTTGCACAGATGGCAGTTGTTGTACCATTATAAAGTAGTGTTTGTATCTTATTCAATTGCATTTACTCATTCTTTGCTCTTTAAAAGTATTCTTTTAGTGTGCTTATGTTGAATCTCCTTATATTGATGGTAAGCTCTTAAAGTATAAACATCATGTTTTCTATTTCTTTGTGATCCCAAAATAAGATACATTACAATGCTCTGCACTTATCATGCCTTCACTAAATACCTGAGATGGAAAAGTTTTCATGTCCTGAATACATGTCTCTGAACACATCTTAGACAAAATGTTTGCTCTCTCATTTGTGTAAACTTTCTTGCCCGTGTTGATTGAACAATTGTGGTCAGCAGCAGTTTACCAGGACGTAGTACTTTTTAGCATTTGCATTTGGCAAGAAAAAAGAAAGAAATGTATGCACATAAAGATAGTGCATGGTAAGCCACCGTATGTGAGCAAGGTGTTTTTGCAGGGAGCATGACAAGGTGACTGAGTAAGTGTCTCTCTGCGCACAGGACACCAAGCAAGGCTACAGCTGTGCTCATCTGGGATTTAGGCGTGTGTGGGCATCTCTGAACAGGTTTGGAGGGCCTGGGTTACCAGGATTCTTTCTGCATCAGTGATTCTCAACATTGGCTGAACTTTAGAATCATCTGAGGAGCTTTTACAACTCCCCAGACCAATTAAATCAGAATCCTGGAGGGAGGACCCAAGTATCAGTATTCTTTAAATTTCCCAGAGGTTCCAATATGCAAGCAAACCTCAATAAGCACTGATACATGTGAAAAACTGCGTGGCAGCCTGGGTGATGCTCCATTTTAAGGGAAGAAAAGAGATAAAATTGCTTGGTATTGTAGTGATTAAGAACACAGGCAGATTTTCAAATCGAACCTCCTACATTATTGAGGTTACACTAATCATGAACTTGAGGGAAAGTTTTCTTCACTCCCCCCAAAAAGGAAAAGATGGAGCACGTTTTTCCTCTGGTCATTGTCCTGCTAAGATGTGATGCCAACTGAAGATAAAGCTACCACATGGACGAAGGAGAGCCAAAGACCCATGGAGAAGCACAGCTGGGCTCTGACAAACACCTGATCTTCTAGTCATATGTCTTTATGTTTTGAAGTTTTTTTGTTATTTTTTTTAAGTTCTCATTTTTAAAAACCAGCTTTAGTTGGAGATTGACGGTCATTTTGGTCAAAGACATATTAAATGATATACTCTCCTAAATCTAGCCTAAAACCTCACGCTGGGATCCTAGATAAAAGGGTCTGCAATAGAAGAGCAAATAAAAATAAAAAGTGCATTTTCCCTGTGGTCACCATGGAACTTTGGGATCACGATTTGGCAGCAGCAACAGCACCACAGCTTCGTCCATGATGGGAGACCATATCGCCACTGTGGCAGCAAAACAAGAAGGCACTGTTCATTTCACACATCAGGCATCGGTAGCTTTGATACAGACCCCCAAGAGGTGCCAGTGAGGGTTGCAGTGACCTTCTCTTTGGTGGGCACCAGCTGCCATCTTCCTTTAGGGCAGAGCCTCCATTTTAGGCTTGGAAAACAGGAGACATTATTATAGGACGCTTACCTGTATGTAACAGAAACTCAACCAGAGCTAACTTATACAAAAGGGCAATTTGCTAGAAGGATGCTTAATAGTCTCACAGCATCCGAGGGCTGGGCTTGAGGAAAGGAATGGGGTTCGGCAGTATTATAGTGCCTCTCTGCTCTTCTCTAGGTATCTGCTTCATCTCTCTTTCTCTCTCTCTCTCAATTTCTCTCTCTCTTTCTCCCTCCATACCTATGTTCTCTGTTTCCAAGTCCCCCAGGCAGAAAATGGCTGCCTCTGATAGCTCCCAAATGTGCTTCTTCTGTCCAGCTACTCAGAAATGCTTCTCTATCTGTCTCATTTCTTGGTTTGGTTTCAGTTCAAAATGTTCTGCAGATTTACCACTTGGATCATCCCAGATCTGCTGCCTGCCGCATCAACTGCATCCAGGAAGTAGGGTTTCATTTTAGGAACACTGAAAGCCATTGCAACCATATAGATAAAAAGGGGAAGGTCAAATGGAATCTTTTTCAGTGTTGGTAATGGATGGTAGTGATGGTAGCACAATGCCACTGAATTATATATTTGAAAGTGGTTAAAATGGGAAATTTTAGGTTGTATACATGGTACCAGAATTTTTAAAATGTAGCATATTTTAAATATTGACATGTAATACCAAAATATTTGAATTACAACATACTGTAATTGTGATGTTCACAAGATAATGATAGGAAGAAAAACATATGCATCCACAATGATTCAAGTTTAAATTGACCAATAAAGGCTTTTTGTTATTGTTGTTTCTTTCTACTCTGACTATAAGTACACCTAGAAATAATGTCAAGAGTAGGGTTAATTTGGAGGTGGGAGGGAATGATCCTCTGCCCTGCTCCCCCACCCTTATCCCTATCCTAGAAAGATTCTGTATGTTAGTTACACAGGCTATTAAAATGTCTTAAGATTGAAATTGTGTGTTAAAAATATTATCTATTAAGTATAAACATGGCAACTAATATAACATGTAAAATTAAACTGATTCTTTTCTGTTTTACTACCTTGTAACTTAAGATCATGGTTTTTCTATGCACCACTGGTTTGGCTGCAGGAGAGAATCTAATTACAGAGAATTCTGTCTGTGCAGACAAGGTGGTCACGGGTTTAAGTTGGAATCATGAAATTGTAGGCTATAAAAACTACATGGAGTTTGGAGTCATCTAGTAAAACCTCCTCTGGCTCAGAGAGGTAAGACATGTCCCTGAGATCGCAGATAGTGACGGAGCTGAGACCAAAAGCCAGGCCTCCTAATCTAGAGTCCAGTGCCCTTGTTTCTATAAAAACATGCTTTAGAAAGCTTAATGTGAAACAGCTGCCCTAGATTGTCCAAATTAATGCTGTCTTTTTCATCTCCTCTTCTTGCCAAAATAAATTATGGCTAGCTTCATTATTTTGGCCTAGGGCATTTGATCCCACAATAAATTTTCTATCCTTAAATTCTCAAAAGCAAACCTGTCTCAGAAGCATACTCTCTAAACCATACTTAAGTAAGGATGAATGTCACAAACATAATGTTAGGGGAAGAAGCCAATAAAAAACAAACAAACATATGATTCATGTTTATAAAGTATTCAAAAATGGTAAAAACTCAGGCTGGTGGAAGTCGGCATAGTGGCTACCTTTGTGGCAGGTTAGTGAGTGGACGGGGCACAAATGGGGGCTTCTGGGGTCCTGCTCAGGTTCTGGATCTTCGTCTGTGGCTGGTGCAAGGGTATGTTCAGTTGATAATGTATACTTATGAAAATGCACACTTTTCTGCATATTTATTATATTTTAGTAAAAAGTATTTTACAAAAGGGGAGACATTGTAATGAATCCATCTCAAATGTGCCTTGGATGAGCAAAATTTTTAAACATAGCTAGTTATAATCTGTTCTTCTGTTTACCCCATCTCTAGAGTCACATCTAGATAAAAGAAGTTGAATCTTATAGTATCTTTTTTGTAAGAATAAAATGGCTTAACTTGGTTTTGTCTCAGAAAAAGACAGCTTCTGAATTGCTCTTGGAGAATGGTAATTTTTGTCACTATTGCTGCCTCCAAAATATTTTGTTTGTCAGCTATGGACACTCCTTTCATCACCTGTTACACGATGGTCTGCAAAAGAGGAATGGACAAGAGGAGAGGAAGAAAGCAAAGCTGGACTCTCAAAGACAGCAGTTAGCAAGTAACTTGTAGTATCTCTAGAGTGAATATCCACCCCACCCTGGGCAGGATGTACCGAATTAGTACTTGATGACAATTATCAGGAAATTTTTAAGATTCCTGTTTGACTCACTCTGATTTAAGCTCATTTTCTTCTTTCAAAAGTTGGCCACTATTCAAAGTCATGTCTTGAAAAACATTATCATTCTTGGATTGTAACACAAAATAAATTCTCTTACTTTGAATGTCACTCCTATTTATTTATTTATCCAT
>JAQZBX010075863.1:0-14530 GCA_029593785.1 Cabassous unicinctus
GATGAGCTGAGGCTTGAATTCATGAGCATCTGCCTACCTGTGTTTCTTTTCTCGTCATTCAGGCTGATGGGGCTCAGCTCCGGAGTTTCTTAGCCTTTTTATTTCTAACTTGTTTGAGGGTGACTATCAAACATCAATTTAAAATTAGAGATCATGTAGCCACATTTCAAACTCAGATGAACTGGGTGAACACTTGAGGTGCAAAAAGATACATAGTGGCAGTTAGATTTGTGAGCACATGGTTCACTGAAACACAATTATATTAGAATACCATAGATTCCTTATCAAACGCCTCTGCAAGAACGATATACTGAAGAGCATACAACATACATCTTGATGCAGCAAAATATACTCCAAATTTATTTGTAACTTTAGAATTTACTGTTTGGAGAACTTCTATTATAATAAATACCAGAGGGCTGTTGCAATTCAATGCTCCATATAAGGAAGATTATGAGATTAAGAAACATTCTCTGGACCTTCTCAGAAAACAATTATTTTAATATGAGGAAAAACATCATAGTTTATTGGTCAGATAATGCCCTTTATGATAGACAGCATATATTTATAATTTGTTTTCACTGATAATTAGCCATGTGATGTTGTGTATGGACCTTAGTCTTATTGAGACTAAATATTTTCATATATAATGTAGGAAAAATAACAAAAGGCATTGAGAAATTTAAGAACATCACTATTTCCAAATGATTATAAAAAGATCCAAAATAAGAAATAATTCTTTTTTATAATATTATGAAAAAATTAAATGAACTATGAGTGAATATAAATGAAATAAGCACTCACCAAAAGATGTTTGTGGGGAAAAAAGTATATTTGTTAAAATTTGCATGCAGAAATCAATATATCGGGCAATAGAAAAATATTAGACTTGATAAATGAATTCAAAAATGTATTGGTATTTAAGATACTCTTAAAAGTGATGAATACAGGTAAGGTCAATAAGAAGCAAGTAAGGTCAAATCCCAAAAGGAAATTAATATAAGCAATATTTTAAAAAAAATATTATGTATTATTCAGTGTAGATAATAAAAGGTTGCTCAGCCACTGGCAGATATTTATTAAATCAAAATAAGTTTATCCTTTATATATGTTACTATTATAAAAATTAATAAGAAAATATAGAGCTATAAAACAAAACAGTAAGCCCATGGAATTTAGTTAATAGTACAATTATATATGGAATATTTCATCAGTTGTAACAAATGTACCACACTAATGCAAGGTGTTAATAATATGAGGGAATCATATTTGGACTTTGTATTTTCTGCTTTTTCTGAAAACCTACAACTTCTACAATTATGGAAGAAAAAAAAAGCAAAGAGAAACTCCCAAACCAAATTAAGCCTACTTTGATATCACCACCAATAAAGGAAGAAAATAAAACAAAACAATACAATAAAAACAACACATGAATCAAAAACTTACAGCATCAACCTGCTCAAAAACAGAAAACAAAGAAATAAACATGTAACTATCTCTGGATGGGAAAGACATGCTGTGCAAATATGCAGTGGTATAAAACATAGCCCAGAACTCATGGATTCAACTAAATAAAGACAGAGATGAAACTGGAAAGATGTTTGCAACAGTTGAAATACAACTGTTACTATAGAAATAATATTTGCAAATAAAGATAATGTCCATGCACACTATATAAAGAAAAGGTAAAAATAATGAAAAGGTAATCCTCGTGAAAAAAGTTAGACATCTCAAATAGCCTCTATTTCACATATGCCGAGGGAAATGCAGTTTAAAATGTGAAATAATTTTTACTGGCAAATTAGCAAAGATGTCCGAGACCTCTATTATCCAGTGTTGGTGAGTATGCATTGGTATTAAATATTCTGGAAATAAACATGAATTTATGTAAAAAGGACTGAGAAATTGGTTATGTTCCTTAGTCCCACGCTCCTTACTCTTAGGAATCTAGTCTAAACAAAAAATATTGGCAAAACATACATATAGGTTGTATTTCACAATATATTTTCCATAATATTGAAAATGTAAAAACAACCATAATGTCTACACAAAGTTAAACAGTTAAATGAATTATGATGTATATTTGTGAAATATCAGGTGGACAACACAGTTATTTGTAATAAATATTATTTCTATGGAAAGGTGATTTCAGTGTAACAGTGAGTTGAAAAATATAAGTATAAAACAGGGCTTACATCGTTATATCAATTGTCTAAAATAACATATAGTAGAAATAACTAAAAAGGCACTAAAGACTAATAGTTTTACAAAGAGAATAGATTGTCTTTACTATCAGCAAAATAATTTAATAAAAGTTTTACTTTTTTTATGGTCTGTTTCTGTAAGATCTCAAGTGAATGCCTTTATATGTATATTGTTCATAAAGATCTGTGATAATAGAATACATAATTACATCTACTTACCTGTAAACTGAAGACCCTAGTGTCACTTTGAGTGAAAAATACCAAAAAAAAAAAAAAAAGTCGCTGGCCATACCTATCTCTGAATACATTTAGACAAGAAACAGGTTCAATTTATGACAAGGCATCTTATCTCTAGTGAACACTTTGCATGGAGCTTGCAGTCACTGACCCAACACTAACTCCTGCCTTTCAAGTTGATCTGTTTTTCCCTTAAGTATAGTAATTCTTTCCTTCAATTACTGACTCAGAAGTGAGTCAATTAGATAAAATTCCTAGGTAAATTGGAATTCATGGGCAGAGCTTATTTTTGCCCTATAGACTCATAACATCCTGTGAATGTGGTCCACAAGCATCCCAGCTCAGACTTTCTTTAATCAGAAAATTTTCAAAGCTTTAAGCTTCAGAGGAAGTTCATTGGGAAATACCTAAGTTTTTGGAGGACATCTCTCCAGGATGCTCCTTCTCTACACATTTCTTCTTTTGCTCTTTAGTGATTCTATGAAGTATTCTATAAAGCAACTTGAGATTAGTTCGAACCAGATTTAAAACACTGAAAATAGAAAACTATGTTAAAGCAGAAAAATTACGGATTTCCAGCATCATGAACTCAGCAGCAAAAGCAGTTGTCTTGAAGTAGTAGGTTGCTGATTTCAGCTCTTTTAAGACTTTTCCTGAGAAAGTCTGTGCTCAGCTTTGAATTAGCTCCTTTGGTACATGGGAATCTGGTTCCACAAGGCTTGGAAACAAAGACAAAAAGCATCTGTTATTTGTGGCTGGTTATGCTTATGTGTTTTTCCAGGCTCAAGGGTCTCCAGAGTCTGTTCTTATCAACATTTTCAAGTAAGATTTCAGGGAAATATTTAAATTGATGTTACTTAAGGGTGTACAGAACTTACAGTTCCCAAAGGATTAGAATTAGCAGCTTCAGCCAAGATGGCAGCCAAACCAGTTCATCCTGCTCTTTCTTGTGTTGTTAGCATCTGTGAACATGTTCATTGGGGGAGATCAAGTTAGGCTGGGCAAGCAGACTCCCTATTGCAGTTGGTTGGAAGTGATTATGGATTCTGGTACATAAGCACAGAATGTTCTAGTGTTGAGAGTATGAATGCATGAACTAATCAGAACCTATAAAACGAATATAAAAATACCTGTCTCAAAGAATTAAAGAGAAGAATAAGCATGTGAAAAAATCTAGATCAGTGCAAAACTGCCTAGGACAGATGCATAAAGGCTAGGAGTACTGCTGTCTGATATTAAAATTCTGACATTTCCAAGAGCAAAAGCTTTGGATTACAAGAAGTCTAACTTCCTAAGGCTGTCAAATTATACAAACTTTGAGAGGTTTCTCAGCCATTTTATATCCTAGTTCCTACGTATATACAAAGAGGATGATAAAGTGTCAGTCTCATAGGACTGTTGTAGGTTTTACGAGGTAATGCATGAATTGTGCTTAGAATGCTGCCTGATATAGTGTAAAGGTTCTTGGCTGTTGTCACCTTCTGTACCGGAAAAAAGAGCTCATGTTCCTATTGACAAAGTATATGGCAATATTTCATCAATTCACATAAGCATCTTGCTTTATTTGAGAAATGGTTGATAGGATTCTGAAAGAGAGCAAAAATTATGAGAGAAGATTGTTTAAGCTTTCTTACATTCTTTACTATGTCAAGATTCATAATAATCAAAAATCTTCTGTGAATGTTTGGTCTCTCCAATAAAGTAACCGAAAATGATGTTGAGATTTTCTGAAAAGGCAATAGGAGTTAAAGGAAATATGAATGCCATGTGAATTAAAAAAGAAACATTTCAAAATTATCGGTCACTCTGATTAAGGAGATATTAATATTTGCATTTTGCATATAAGGAAATTAGTGCTAACTTTGAACATCACTTGAACAGGATCTAAATGCTAATGACTATTGAATTTGGTTGTAAATCCAAACTGATCTGGTTTCTAAACTGAGATCTAATCATATGCTATTGTGTCTCATCATACACTGATGCTATGAAGTGTCTTTTCCACTAGATGCAATGGGAGAGAAATCCTGACTCAGAAAAGCTCTTGGTTCTATCACCAGTGGCAGACAGGGCTTATTGCTCAGACAGATCCCTTGTGTGGAACTGCTCATGAAAGAGAGAGATGGAGAAAAAGGAACATCTTGTAACTTCCTTTACTATTTCTTGACAAATCTATAGGAATTGCCTAAGCACCATCCAGATAGCTTTGATTCTCGGAATTTTTTAGTGCCTACAGTATAGAAGGAAATTATAAGAAGTCCAGATTCAACAGGGACATCCTTTATGTGAATGGCACATGGAAACATTCTAGAGAAATTATACACATATCTTAATTTGCCAGTGCTGCTATGATTGCCAGTGTCACTATGACAATACAACACAATGGATTGACTTAAACAATAAGCACTATTAAGAGTCTATAATCAAGGTATCAGCAAGATGGTGCTCTCAGAGTTGGTAACATTAGGGTAATGGCAACCCTCTGTAACATGGCCATATCATTGGTAATCTCCTCTATCTTTCTCTTACTTTGGCATCACTGATAGTTTCCAAATTTCCTCACTTAATAAGGCTTCAATTCATGACAATTAAGGCCTGTCCTTACTGAGTTTTGCCATACATAAAAAGGATCTTCAAAGATCTGATTCAGAATTGAGTCCACAACATGATTCACATTAATATATTCAAAGATACTATTTACAAATGGGTTTGCTCAGCCAAGAACAAGGAATAAGATTAAGAACCTATCTTTTCTGGAATACATGATTCAACCCTCAACATGACCAAAAACCTGAATCTGGATATGATAGCCAATTCTTTCACTTACTAATTATATGTCTCTATACATGTCATTTAACTTATCTGAGCTTGTGAATAAGCCTTAGATAAAATTAGATAATTGGAAGAAATACCAAAAAATAGCAATTGAAATCATGCAGTGAGTATATTTATGCATAGAAAATAAGTGGAAAATATTTTGTAAATTGAAATGAAAGAAAGGTTTCGAAAGTGGACCTATGTACTACTACTTCATTCATGGTTATAATTTATTGAATCATGAACAATATGTGATCTTGGGTTAGTCAGTCAACTTCTCTGTGTTTCAGTTTCCTCTTCTGCAAAATTAAAAGTTGCAAAAAATAGAGTTAATATAAGGATCTAAATAATCACTAAAAAGGGGACAAATAATTGAAGTTGAATATGTTTTTGTATGGGAGAAAATTGATTATGTTTAAATGTCAGTGGGAGGAAACTAGTAGAGGTAGAGAGATGAGAAGGAGACATAGAGAGAGAGAGATTAAAGACATAGGATAGAAATGGAATAACCAGTAGAGTCATGATGGGTGTGGCAGACACTGTTAATTGCCCATAGATTTTCTTTCTATCAGACTCTATTTTGTTCTGGTGTCAGGTGATCATGCACTTGAAGTAAAGTTGAGTCCTTTCCAAATCTAAAACTGTAAATGTGGATTAAACTTGGATTGGACAAAACTAATTATAGTAATGCAATTCTCCTTTCCAGTTATGACATAAGGATAAACAATTGATAAAATTCTAGCCAGTATAAAAAGAGAAAAAGTTTTGGAGGTCTGGAAGAAGCTCTTGTGTTCTTAAAAAAAGAGCCAAGAGGAAAATTTTTCTTTTCTGAACAATGCCCTTTGAATGTGATTCTGCAGTTTTCACCCAGCAGTGTAGGATGGGCTTTTGAAATTGGAAGCTTTTGAATTGACCTATTTAAAAATTCATGCCATTTCAAAGACAATTGATTGCTTTATACTGGGTTTTAATTGAAATTGCCTTTATTACTGAAGGACATAACCTTATTTTCAGACTTGAAATACTGGTTTATATCTTAATCATTCCAGTAGGAAATGAAAAGAAGTGTTCCCTTATACAACAGAAATTCAAATTCAAGTACATGTAATAAGGGAGCCCACTGCATAAATAATCATGTGACTTCTCTGCCTTTGAGCCCTATATAAGATCCCTTTGAGGAGTTATCTAACTCTGTACTTGAATGAGCCCATCTCTAAGATCAACTGGAAGATGCCTAGAAAGAAGCATGTGTTACAGATGGTATGCCAGATTACAGGGAAAACACTCAATCTGTAAAGTATCAGCAAGGGTACATGAAATTTTACTGCCATTTTCTTTTTTTTTTTTTTTTTTCTTTGAGGTACTGGGGGCCAGGAATGAACTTGGGACCTCTATGTGGGAAGCCAGCGCTCAACCACTGAGCCACATCGACTTCCCTGAGTTGGTTTTTTCAGGAGGCACGGGGAACCAATCCTGGGACCTCCCATGTGGGAGGTGTGAGTTCAACTGCTTGAGTCACATCAGCTCCCTACTGCCATTTCAAAATTGCTTTTTTCTTGATTGCCCTCTCACCCAGTTATTGCATTTCTTTTATTCTAGAGCTCTGACAAAGATAGTTCTAAACAGTTTTTGATATATTTTCAATATTCAACTGAAACATGAAGCATTTTTACTACACTTTCTTGGTTGACCAGAAGTCTCTCTATGTTTAATTTTTGAAGAAATTCCAAACCTATTTCTTCAGTGGTTTCACCATTTTGCATTCCCATCAGCATGCACAAGGGTTCTAATTTCCCCACATTCATGACAATGTTTGTTATTTCCTCATATTTTAAAAAATGTAGCAATTTTAGTGGGTGTGGAAAGGTTTCTTATGGTATTTTTACATGCATTCCCCCGTGACTAATGATGTAGCATCTTTTCATGTGCTCATTGACCATTTGCACAACCGTCTTTGCAGAAATGTCTTTATAAACCCATTTCTAATTGATTGGTTTGTCTTTCTTTATTTAGATATAAAAACATTTTAATATATTCTGCATACAAGATCATTAACAGGTTTATAATTTGCAAATATTTTCTCCTTTTGCATCTGTTGTCTTTTTAATTTCTTGATAATGTTCTTAATGTACAAAAGTTTAAATACTGATCAAGTCCATATTGCCCAGTTTTCTTTTTTTGCTTGTCTTTTTGTTGTCATACTTAAGAAATAATTGTCCAACCCTCCGTGCTTCCATCTCTTCCTTGCATTGTCCAACAGTGCCAATACAGCATCTCCTGAGAGGAAAATGGCATTACTAAAGTCTTAAAAGAGCTTCTGTCTGTGGGATTCATCCACTCCACCATCTCTGCCTACTATAACCCACTGTGGCCAGTTTAAAAAGCAAGTGGAGTGTGGCAGCCTATTGGTGCTTGAATGCAGAAGTACTACCTTTAGGGCCCACTATCCCAGACACTGTGCAATTTGCATATTGGTGCCAGCATATTCCTCATTTTAGTATACTCTTGTAAGCCCAATATCAGGTGACACAAAAAGCAGATTATTTCCACTGGGGCACAGAGAAGGTACAGGACCTACAAAAAGTAAAATAGGCTGCTTTAGCCACCCTTTATTTCTATTCAAGCTATAGGTTTCTGCCACCTAGGCTCCTCTGCCATATGGAAAAACACGTGGGGTGACCTTCTCTTCCAGGTTTTGTTGCTTTAGTTTCTTGCATCCATGACTTTCCTGCTTTTTGTCTGAATTTCATTCTCTCACATAGGACTTTGGTAAAAGATTAAGACCTACCCTGAATGAGGTGAGTCACATTTTAACTTGTTTCTACTGACAAAAATATCCTACTTACAATGGGTCCGGATTAACATTAAGAACACACTTTTCTGGGATACATATAGCTTCAAACCATCACACCCACTTGAAGCTCATGAGAAGACCCTGTGTAAGGTGACTATCATGAGAAAAATTTAGCTGATAAGGGATGTGCTGAGCTACTTTACACCCCAAAGAGGATGGAGATCCTCATGGGAAAGAGGCAGAGGATGAACCATGAAGAGAATGAGGATAATGGCAGCCATGAAATAGATGAACTACCACGGCTGCTTCCACTTCTGAGTGGATCCATCACTGTACTATAAACATTGAAATTCTGACATAGATAAATTATGGGCCCAAGAACACAGAATACCTGTCTCATTAACACAGGACCAATCTGCCATTTTATAATGTGAGTGATGTCAACTACAAGTCAGAGACAAAAAAAGGGTGTTTAGGAACTATTCCAGATGGGCCTCACTGATTTTCTATGGCAAGCAAACCCTATTGGCTTTCTTTCTCCATCCCATCAGAAATGGTAGACACCTATTCAGTTTATGACCTTGGCTTTCCAGTTCTTATAGACACAGTGCATACATGAGATACCTTAGAAAAGTGACTCTGCCACCACTTCAGTTGTGCAGATGACATCTCCTCTTAACAAGGATCCCACTTTACTGCACAATCCACTAAATGATGGGCCCAAAATAACGGGATTAGATGGACCTTCCACATCATCCAGTTTTCACAGGCAGCTGACATTGTGTGAGAACTTTCTGGCTGCTTATTAAAGGAGCTTTGCCATCTACATCCTGACATCTTTCTTTCTAGATGGACAATCCTCCTTACTTAGGCCTGCTGGAAGCTGAGCTCAGCAATTTCCCAGAAGGGAAACATGGTCTTATCTGGATTCCTAGCACAGGGAAGGGAAAAGGATGGGGAAGGCACCCAGGCTTTGTTCCTTATCTATTACTATACCCGTTAAGATGAGGAGAGTCCCTGAAAGGGGACACAAGAACACACCATGTGGGACTTTCCTTTTCAGCCACTGTAAGGGGATCATTCTCTTTTATTAAATCCCATTATACATTCAACATGATTCCTAGGATGTTGAGAGGTTAGGGCAGCCTGGAGGAAGAGTAGGATAACAAATGCCGGCTTAGAAGAGCTTAACATACTTGGGGTGACAGTCCAAAAGGCTGGAAATATGCAGCCTGAAACACAGAGAACATTACCGTCTGAGTGGGAGTAAGCCCCAAGAACACATGACACACAATCTATTGGCTACCTTGAACGACATTGCTGAGTTCACAGCATGATCCTTTCAGGCTCAGAAAAATCATTAGACTCTCTACCTAAAATAGTGCTTGATAATCGCATTGCCTTAGTCTTCTTCCTAGCCCAACAAGGAGGTATGCATGCTATTGCTAACACTTCCTGCTACACATGGGCTAAATCTCAGAGGAGGTAAACTAAAATCCAAAAGCAAGCCTGCTGGTTGCAAAGTACACAAAAAACATTCTTTGTGAGACTTTTACAGCTGGACTGTGGCAGGAGAGGGACATGGATTCAAACGTTATTCCAGACAGGCCTGATCACCCTGCTTGGAGTAGGTGAAGCCATCACAATGTGTTGTGGCTCCTGCTATTCTTAAACTTTTACTGTCAATATTGTTGAAAGCCATAGGTTGGTAGTCCCTACCCATCTCTGCCTTCATGTCTGAGGTGTAAGTTGGGCTTATGTTGTGGAAGCTAATGAAAAGGAGTAGGCTGGGGATGGTGGAGAGGCCAGGTATGGGGAAAGAGAATTAGAAACCCAATTTTATGACCACAAAAATGAGGGTCTCTTTACAGTGACCATGGGAAAGAACATTAAGAAAAGGTATGCACATTCCACCAAATACCCCCACGTCCTGTGATTTACTATGTCCCTGGCATTGTTCCTATATACTCCAGTATATACTGCTGCATATCCCCACTTGAATAGCAGAGTACCACCTGGGTCCAGCTGCCACCCTGGACTGTGTCTCCAGTTTGTAAGTTTCTTTCTTTCAATAAACGAATATATGAATCTCCAGTGTTCCAGAAGCATTCTTTGGGCTTCTCAGCAAGGGTACAAGCACCTTTCGACTAGACAGGGTAGCACTGCAGTTACAGGATGACAGAAATCCACCTGAAAATATCTGCAACAAGTATGACAAGACTCTTACAAAAAGCCAATCTACTCACTCTATTAGAAAAAAAGTAATGAAAAAAAAATGAGACATCCCCCTGCCCCTGCAAATACCCTACTTCATAAGCTACCAAAGAAATGCAATTGAAAATGTGAAATATTTTAACTGGCAAATAACAAAGATGTATGAGCGCTATATTATTTGGTGCTAGTGTGTGTATGTATGTGTTTTGGTAGAAAACTTTCTGGAAATAAATTTGACTTTACATGTCTTTGCAACTGGTTGTGCCCCTTGGTCAATACTCTAATTCTTAAGAATATATGCTTGATAAAAAAATTGTGGGTAAAAAATGAGTATATAGTTTGTATTTCACAATAACTTTATGAAAATGAAAAAGTTACAACAGCCCAAATGTCTAAATAAATGGGAGCAGTATAATGTATCATGATATATAATTATAAATATCAGGTGGACATCAAAGAGTTTTGTAAGAAGAATAAATGATGTGGAAAAGTACTTTAGATGTAATACAGAGTGGAAAATGTGAGATATAAAGCATTATACACCCTAGGCTTAAAATTGTCAAAAAATGTCATATATGCATAGAAAATTATCGTTAAAAGGTATACTAAAGATGACTAATGCTTATCTGAATTATGGTATTCATGGGGATTTCTTCAGATTCTTCCACAAATTTTCTAATATAATTTTCTTATGAAGAGAAAATTTTGACTTTAAATCAGTAAAATAATTTAATATAAGATCTTTCATTTCCTTATCTCAGGTCTGTGTCCATAATACCTGAGAGACTTCTTTTCTAAGTAGTCTGGGTGTCATGATCATTATTCATATAAACCTGTGATGGTGGAAACACGTGTTAAAATATCACTTACCTGTAAGTTGAAGTCCATAGTGTCACATTAAGAGAAAAGTGTTAACAATATGGGGTCACTGATTGCCCCTACCTTTCCAAATGGGTTTAGAGAAGTAACAAGTTTATTCCATGACAAGGCATCTTATTGTTAGGTACACTTTGCATGAAGTTAGCAACCACTGATCCATCACTGCATGCTACTAAATTCATCAATTTTTGCCTTAAATATATTATTTCTTTTGCATCAATTAATGTCTCAAAAGTTATTGCTAAGAGAGACTTCCTAAATATTTATGAATTCATAGACTGAGTTTATTTTTGCTTTTAAGGTTCACACAATCTTGTGAATATGGACCACAAGAACCTTAGCTCAGGTATGAATTTCTTTAGTCAGAGCTTCCAATAGGCTTCAGCAGAAACTAAGGCAGAGAAACCTAACCGTTGAAGGACATCCTCTCCAAGGCACATTTGCCAGTCTTGCCTTCTTGGTGGCCAGATGTAATGTTATAAAAGGCATTATTTGATTTGTGCTCCAACCTGATTTAAAGCCCTGAAAATAACAAACTATGTTAAAGCAGAAAAATTATGGATTACAAGTAGTATAAAATAAGCAACAAATGAAAGGTACCCTGGAGTAGCAGATCCCTGAAGTCAGCTCACTTAAGCACTTTTATTAGAAAGCCCATGCTCAGCCTGGAGATAGCTCCTTTGGTCCCTCAGAGTCTGGATGCAAATGGGGTAGAAAATTAGCACCAAACAGCGTCTGTAAAATGTGGCTGTTTTTGCTTATGTTGTCTTTTAGGCTGAGGAATCCCCAGAATTTGTCCCTACTAATATTTTCATATATGGTTACAAAGAAGTATTAAATGGATATTGCTCAAGTAAAAGAAGTTAAGGATGCGATGAAATGTCATCTCCCAGAGGATTAGAATTAACAGCTTCATCTAAGATGGCAGCCAAGCAAGCTTACCCTGCTCTCTGATGGAGCTGTATAATCTGTGACTACGGAGGAGTGGTGAGTGAGTCAGCTGGGTTGTTTAGCAGTCTTTCTATGGCTCTGGTTCAGAAGTGATCTTAGAATTTGGGATATAAGGCACAGAGTGTTCTAATATGGAACTATAGGTGCATGTGTCATTCAGAGCCTATAAATCAACCCCAATAATGCCTGCCTTACTGCACTCATTGGAGGACTAAGCAAGATAACATGAGAAAATATCTTAGTCAGTGAAAAACTTTTCTGTTGTTGTTCCACTGTTGATGCCCTGAGGATAGACATATAGACTAGACAAACTGCTGCCTAATATTAAAAATTCTAATCATGTTTAAGAGCAAAATCTTTATAATTCAATAAGCTAAACTTCCTAGCACTGGCACTTCTATTTACTAAGTAGGTGAAGGTTGGCAAGTTTCTTAGTCTTTCTATGTCTCAGTTTTCATATCTGTACAAAAGAACTATAACATACTTATCTCATATGACTGTCATGGGGTTATATGAAATAATGCATGTATCATGCTAAGAATGCTGCCTTCCATAGAGTAAAAGGCCATTGTTGGCTGTTACCTTTTGTATAGGACATGAGAGACCATAGTGTGACTGATGCAGGTTTACGGCAGTAATTTTTTCAAATCACTTACATAGCTTGTTTTATTTTTCTCTATGCTTGGTAGGATTCTGGGGGATGCTGAAATGAGGAAAGAAGAAAGGCCAACTTTCGTTGTATTAAATACTAGTTCAAAATTATCATAATTCTAAAATCTTGTATGAGTGCTTGATCTCTGCACTAAAATATCTGAGAGTGATGTTGACATTCCCTGAACCCATTACAGCAGTTAAAGGAAATGTGAATATCATGCAACTTAAGAAATAATGAGCACATTCTATGTATCAATCCCTCTGCTATGTGCAGTATATCATCTGATTTATACATATTCTAGTGAAGGAAATAGTATTTCCATTTTTTATAAAAGGAAATGAATGACAATTTTAGGCATCACTTGGTCAAGGTCTGAAAGCTAATAATTAGTAGAGTTTGGATTTAAATCCAGACTGATCTTATATCTAAGCCTGAGTTATAATCAATATGTTCTTTTACCTCATGAGACAGTCATGTGAATTATCTACTGGAGGACAATGGAGAGAAATCCTTACTCAGACTAGTTCTTCATTTAACCCCCAGTGGCAGGAAGGCTTATTCCTCAGACAGATACAATGTGTAGCAACAGCTCAAGAAAGAGAGGGCTGGAGAAAACAAAACATCTTGCAACTTTCTTTTCTGCTTCTTGTCCCATCCAAGGAAATGACCTAAGCATCATCCAGACAGCTTTGATTCTGGGAATGTCTTGGTACCTGTAAGATGGAAGGAAAGTCTAAGTTGAAGTTCAGATTTAGGAACAAGGGAATCCCCTGCCTGAACAGCACATGGTAAGATTCTAGAGAAATTATATACTTTAGTTTGGGAGAGCTGCAATGAAAAATAGCACAAAATGGGTTGGCATAAACAAATACCACATAATGGGTTGGCTGAAACAAGCCAAAATCAAGATGTCATCACAGTCATGCTCTCTCTCAGAGCTGGTAGTGTTGATATGATAGCAGCTTCCTGCTACATGACAGCATCCTTGGTATCCTCCTGTTTCTTTCTTTGACTTCTGGCTTCTTCAGACTTGTGATTTAAGTTCTTACCACATCTATATAGAAGATCTTATTAACAAATGAGTCTACACCCTGACTCAACTTAACATATTCAAATATACTATATACGGATTGGTTCACTACACAGGAATGTGGATTAAGATTAAGTACTTGTCTTTTGTGCGGTGCATGATTCAATACTCAACACCATGAAAGACATGAATCTGGATGATTCCCAATTCCTCTGCTTAATAATTATATGACTCTATGCACATTATTTAAGTTACCCTAGTCTGTAAAATAGGCTTCAATAAAATAAAATTATTGGGAGGAATATAAAAAAATAACATGAAAAATTATCCAGCAAGGATATTTAGGCATAAAATACATGGAAAAAATTTTTCTGAATTAAATTGAAAGTAATGTTTTCAAAATAGAAATATCCACTACTACTTAACTTTGGTTACCCTTTATTGAATCCTGGAAAATCTGTGTAATCTTGGGCAAGTTAACAACTTCTCTGTTCCTCAATTTTCTCTTCTATAAAATAAGGTACTGAAAAAAGTAGAGTCACTATAAGAACCAAATTAGTTACTAAAAGTGGGACATGGGAATTGCGGGTGAATATTTTGGGGTGGGAGAAAATCAGTTATATTCTATGAGAAGATGCTACTAGAGAAGGAGACAGGAAAGAGGTAAAGAAAGAGAGGAAGAGATGTTAAAGGACAGACATGGGGTCATCTATAGAGACATGTTGGGTGTGGCAGACACTGTTAATTGC
>JAQZBX010075864.1:0-14535 GCA_029593785.1 Cabassous unicinctus
TGGTTTCTTGTCCACCCTCCCCAGAGTTTATTGTTGTTATTTGTTTTATTATTTGTTTTAGTGAAGTCTGTTTCCCACAGTGTTAAGGCTGTGAGATTGCGCCTCAGGAAGTTACAGCTTTGAATATGCCCACAGTTAGCCTGGAATGACAGTGGTATTGCAGGGCTCTCTTCCTCTGTTTTCCTGACTATACCTACCTATTAACCTTCACTAATTCCTGGCTCATTCCTACAATATTTTCAATAATGTCTCGTGACATAAATTGTTCTATAAACAAATCCAATAAAATTGTGCCTCCTTTGAAGGAATGGTTTCTGAAGTCAGTGTTCCATATTCTTACCACAGAAGGGCTCCTCCCAGCTGTCTCATTCTTAGGCCTTTGCTGCAAACTAGCCTTCCTGCTCTCCAGTCTGTGTCTTAATTAAATCTGTGCATTTCTTCCTGATTGCCTTTACCACACCCCCACTGTTCCTGAGTTGCACCGTCAGGCAAATGAAGTTGGTTCCTTTGGGAAGAGATTAGGAGCTATCTGTTTGAGGGCCTCCTTCTCCTAAGGTAAAATCTCTGAGTCAAGATTCTAGAGCTGGAGGTGGAAACAATGGTAAACTTCTCTCTGAATGATACCCCCACTCTAGGAGTTGAGTGTTTGGTGGGGGTGGAGGGCAGTAACTGAGTTTCTCTGGGCTTGCCTTTCCTGTGTGGAACCTACACCTCATGAGACAGGGCAAGGGCTTTTATGGCCTCAGTATTCTCTACACTCTACACTTGAGCTGGAGCCCTAGACCTAACTCACCAAGACTTAGCAAGATGTTGCTGGGGTTGGGGTGAGAAACACGGAAGTCCTGCTTCAACTGGGAAGAAAGCTTTCTGGCTGGGACCCGGGGAAAGAGGATGTGTTCTTGGCAGCAGCAGTCTGTAATAGTCTTCACCTCACTGAGCTGGGAAGTGGGAGAGACAGTGTGGTCTTGGTTCAAATACCACAGACTCTTGCTTTTTCTCACCCAATTTTCATAGATTCGTTTTCTGTTTGCACTTAGAGCCATTTCCAAAGGCTTTTTAAATGATTGTGTTTTTTTTCCTCCATAGTTTTTTTTTTTTAATTTGTTTTTTAAAAATTTATTCCCCTCCCACCTCCTCATTGTTTGCACTTGCTCTGTTTGTTCTTCGTGTGCTCGTCGTCTTTTTTTATTTTGAAGGCACTGGAACTGAACCCGGGACCTCCCATATGGAAGGGGGAGGCGCCTAATCGCTTGAGCCACCTCCACTCCCTGCTTTGTTGTACCTCTCATTGTGTTTCCTCCTTGTGTCTCTTTGTTGTGTCATCCTGTTGCGTCAGCTCACTGTCTTGCTTGTCTTCTTTAGGATGCATGGGGGATAAAAACCCGGGACCTCCCATGTGGTGGGTGGGAGTTCATTTGCTTGAGCCACATCCTTTTCCATTCCTTCATACTTTCCACTAGTTTCACTGGGGAGTGGGTCTTCAGAGCTTCTCACATTATAAGGCCAATAGTTGATCTCCTGAACTGTATACCTTTTAATCCATCACCTGTGTGTCTCAGAATCTATTTTATAGAAGTACTTTCTCAGGTTATAAAAAATGAAAAGTATTAAAGATTTGAAACAACCTATTTATCTTGTGACTAGGTAGCTGTTAAAAGCAACGAAGCTGTTAGAAATTTTGTTAACAGGTCTATTTGTATAAATACAAAAATTTCTCAGGTATATGAAGTGTTAAGAAAGCTATTTGTAAAATATTATTTGTGGCATCATCTCATTTATGAAAAAAATCTTGCTTATGTCTGTATATAGGTATCAATATATAATATTTGCAGATGCACACAAAGTGTTCTGAAAAGGATACACACACCAAATTATTAACCCATATATATTTATATGACAAGGGGATAGAGATGAAGTGATAGATACTTTACTATTAATATACTCTCACCTGTTGAGTTTTCTAATTAACTTTTTTTATCATGGGCTTTTAAAATCATACGAGATATTGAACTTCCCCAAACCTATAACCTAATTCAACATAATTAACAATGTTTTCCTTGTTTTATATATCTAAATCTCCATCCCCTTTTTTCTTCATTATTTAAATTAAATCCTAGATATCAAATCATTTTATCCATAATATATCAGTTTATAATAGGAAAATTAATACCGCTATTAAAAATTTAAGATAATCATAAGAGCATTTCACACTTAAGAAAGTTAACTATGATTCTTGATGATCTTTAACTTAGTTTATTTTCAGTAGCCAAAATGTCTCTCAAAAAATCTGTTTATAGTTAATGTTCAAAACAATGCCACAAGGTCCTTCCCCTCCCCCCCAACGAATTTTTTTTTTTTTTTTTTTTCGTGAAATTTATTTTTTGAGGATACTGTCACATGGATTATAGAATTTCCCCTGTTCTGGTTTTGGCTGATTCCATCTTTATTATGTTATTCCCAAGGAATATTTCATTGGAGTTGTGCATTTCTTCTCATTCGTGGTTCCTGAGGCTTTAATCTCCCTTGCCTGGGCCATTTCTTCCTGTTTATTTGTATGTTTTACAACCTTTTATTGAAACCTGGATATTTTGATATTTTAATCTTATTGCTTGAAACTAGACTGTGAGGACTCTGTTCCTTAAACTTGCATCCAGCTAGTGTTATGATACAGCTTTCCTTGAATGCCAGGAGCTAACAAAAAAAGGAAAAAAAAGAAAACACCTTTCCCAGTCTTTGCAGATTGGATTTTGTGAATACCGTCCTTCAGGGCTTATCTATACATTGGATTTAGAAAATAACTCCAGGTCAAAGTTCAGGGGCCTCCCGGATTCTTTTTTTTTTTTTTTTAAACTTTATTTTGTACATTTAATAATTGAAAATATACACAATTAAAAACTAAAAAATAAACACAGATGAATAAGTATATACATTTCTCAGTTAAGTGTACTGTATACTTACACATTTTTTTTTTGAGTCAAACAATATGTTATACCAGATCCTTTCTGCACATGCTTCTTGTCTTGGCCTTGCACGTGTGGCCCTAGGAATTTCCCCATTTACAGGCTTCTGAATGTCCCCTCTTCCCTAGGAAACAGTTTTCTCACAATACTGGGAACTGCACTTTATATCCGGCAGCCAGCAATCCCTTGCTCCGGGCAGCACGGCTTGATTGACCCAGACAGCAAGAATTCTGTAGGAGAGCTCTGTGAACCGTCTACAGGCAGGGCAAGTTCTGGGACAGAAAATCCCTCAGTCTACCTACCCCACAGATTGGACCAGACATACATGCTCCTGGTATGTGCAGGAGAACTACTGTATTCCCTCTGGAACAGTGACCAGGATCCACACTGGGAGTGTGGCCAGCTCTATGCCATACCAGTGAGGGGAAGGAGAGAGGTGCCATAAGATCCTAATGCTTTTAAATGACCTTTTTCTTGATTTGGTGGTTGTTTATTACTGCAGTCCTTTAACTATTTTCTGGAGCTTTGAGAAAGATGTTTCTATCAGTTTTGCTGGTTGTTAAAGACTTCTGTGGGATGTTGGAACGCTGAAGCATTTCATTCCACCATCATGATTCTGGTTATTGGTTCTAATTATTTTAACCTTTGTGTTTCTTTTAATTTCCTCTTCATGTTACTTGTCTGTTTTTCTATAGGGTATTGATTTGTAATAACTCTAGAATGGAGGGGAAAGTGAAAATACTTTGTTTTTTTATTTTAAAGATTTATTTTATTTATTTACTTTATCCATTTAAGCTGAGGTCAGAAGGATGGGTAGAAGTTGGGGAAGTTGTAGGAGCAGTAGTGTTGGTGTGAAGAGAAAATGGTGTAGAAAGTTGTAGCCGTTGGGCAGATTGATGTAATTATGAATTCCAAAAATAGATATTGGATTATGCTTGTAAACTGGTCTGCTAATCTGGGCATGATTAAGTTATGACTAGGGCATTAACTGGGCCACGTCAGTAGGGCGTCCAGCCCCATCCCTTGGTGGGTGGAGGAATCAAATATAAAAGGCATGGCAAGAACAGAGTTGAAGCAGTTTTGAGTTGGAGTTTTGATGTTGGAGTTCTGGTGAAGAAGGAGAGAAGGCCCAGGGATAGAGATGAGCCATTCACCTGAGAGTTCACAGCTGGCCTTGTGGAGAGAAGCAAAGCCTAGAGAGCCTCATAGTCTACAGCTGACCTTGTAGAGGAAACAGAGGACCTGAGCCCGGAGAGAAACGCAGCCCCAGGAAGAAAGGAACCCAAGAAGCTTGAACCCTGGCAAACGTCGGCAGCTGTCTTGCTCTAACACGTGGCAATGGACTCTGGTGAAGGAAGACACTTATGCTTTATGGCCTGGTAACTGTGGACTTCTACCCCAAATAAATACCCTTTATAAAAACCAACTGATTATTGGTATTTTGCATCAGCACCCCTTTGGCTGACTAATACAAGAGTGGAGACATATTGTAGGGCCTTATGGGTTGCATTAAGGATTTAAAAAATGTCATCTGGAGAACAATAGAAACTCTTTGAAGAGTTTTAAGAAAGAAGGGACAAGATCAACTCCAACTGAGAACCTGAACTCTTCCACAGAATGGGCTGCCAAAAGTGTGAGGTATCTGGTAGTGGTACAGAAAGAAGTACAACAGCTCTATCCGTTTTTCATTCACCTAAGCCAGCTGTATCTGACTGAACTCTTGCCTGGAACAGGTTAAAACCCATTGAAAGAATTATCTGTTGATTATGCACTTTATGTGGCGAAGAAAATTACTAAGTTAAAAGTAGATTCTGCCTAACAACTGTGCCTATGCCAGCAGCAGAAGAAAAGAAAACTCTTATAACTATTAGAATCTATAGATTTTGGAAACAGTCTCTCAGAAGACCTCTTCTGCACCAGAAATTTTTCATTTCCACTAAAAATGCTTTTTAATTTTTGTGTCTAACACCACACTTATATTTAGGTATAAAATTGTCACTAAACATTAAAGGACTGAATTAGATCTATCACCATGCTTTCTGGAATTAAGACAGTGAGGGTTTGATTGGGAGAGAATCCAGTAAGCTGGAGGTGGGCATACTGTGGGAGTTGATTTCTGAGGTGGGACTTATGATAGCAGGAAGAAACCAAGGAGTCTGGAGATAAGGTTCTAGAAAGTGGAAGAAACGTTCAAAGCCTTTCTAACTCCTTGTTTTCAGAAGAGATAACTGGAGATTATTATGGAAAACATTATTGTTATTCATTTTCTTAAAATGGAGGCAGTAGAATTAATATTTGGGAAAGCCTGGAGATTATCTGCATTATTCACTTGAAACAGGCTCTTTTTGATTTTTCTTCTAGTAAATTGAGGCTTACGCAGAAAACCTTTGTTCAATTCTTGTTTGGATTTCACTAGGCTTCTGTAGCAATATTCTACCTTAGTACTGCCTAAGGTTTATTCAGAATGGCAGTTATTGAAAAGAATTATATAACTATAGAAGGTGAAATAAATTATTTTCTTGTTATTTACTTCCTATTAGAGTGGAGATACAGCAAATGAGAAGTTCCATTTGGAGATTTTGTCAAATAAGAATTTACTATAAGTGAATGGAAGAATTCCTTTTCTTTGTAAGTGTCACCTCCCTGAAAAACTAAGGACTTATTAGGGGTGATTAGATGTGGGCAAGGAGGAGCCATATAGAAGAATGAAAGAGAAAATCCCCTTATCACAACTCTCCTTTTGGATCCTTTCTTATTTCAAGGTCTGTTGAAGTATCCTTACTGCTCAATTTTACCTATTTTTATTTTTCCTAATGCACCTGAAGGTGTCTTTCCCCTGCCTCTTAAACTTCAATACTTCTCTGTTTCCAAAAGGAAGCTTAAAATTGTTGACTTGGTATTTAATTTAACGTCCTCCCTCCTTCCCAGCTTCACATTCCATCACTCCCTTGTACATAATCAATAATGCACTCATTAGATCATGCACTGGGACTCCTGTCTGGAATGTTGTTTCCATTAATGTTTCATTGCACATTTACACTTAATGACTTAAAATAGGACTTATAAACTTTATTATAAGTCTTGTTTTATTACTTGTACCTAATGCAGTGTCTGTAAACATGGTAGGTACAAAATAATTATCATTCTTTGATTGAATGAATGGCATGAGATCCTAACTATCATTTTAAATTATCTTTTGGTTAAGGTTAAATACACTTATAGTTCCACCCAAGTAAATTATAGAACATAATTAAATTACAGTTAAAATTTGAGTACTTAATATGTGCCTACTGCACAAGCAACATGTATAACATCTCATTTTAGTCTGTAGTTATTCAGTTTACCAGGGAAATAAATGAGGCTGGCCAACAGTTATTAGTGAATCTTTAATAGACTTTTTTGTTTTAAGATGATGCTTTTTCTCCTGATTTCCTGCTGTAAGATCTGCAGAAATGCTCATTCTCACCATTGATAAATGTGTGTATGTATACCTATATGTATTTGTATATATATTTGTTTATTCAATTTTTTGCTACTACTTTCCAGGTAGAGGGCTTCCTCTGAAAAGAAAGTTCTTATATTTACGTATAACATAATAAAATTTTAGCCATTTGTTGTATTTGTCAGCATTGTTGTCTAGTAGTTTTAAATTTCAATCTTCATAAAACACGTGTGATTAATTTAGATTGACAGTCTACATATCAAAATAGTCTTCTGTACAATGTAAGAAAATAAATAATGCTCCTACCACTTTCTCCTTATGACCAAGTGAAACTAGATTACAAACTGATTATGAACTACTGACATTAATGGCATTTCTTCAATCCTTTCACTGGCTAAGTTTATTTAATATTTTTAATGGTTATTTTCTAATAACCCAGACTCTGATTTCCTTTTGAAGCCTGGTAATTTATTATTTTTTGTGTATGTGGTTGTGGGTGTGTGAACCTATTTATAGACAAGGCCCCAGGACAAAGAGCTGTACTTAATACCCACAGGAGCTTAAAATTTAACTCAGAGAGGTAAGATCTAAGAAAATAGTGCCTCATAATATGTGTTTGATGGTGCTTATACTTTATTGGTAAAAACTATATAGCGGTACATACAGACTGACACAGTGGAATATAATATGTTTATGATTGCTTCTAGTGTTGGTGTGACACATTATCTAAAGGAGAAAAGAAAACTAACATTTTAGAAAAAACTAACATCTATCATGTGCCAGTTTGCATGGAGCTTCCAATCTCCTGACTGAATAGGAAAGATTATTTTTGGTCTTTGCCCAGCATGGTCCCTGGCACATAGCAAACTTTAAATAAATGCTAGTTAAATTGAATGGAAGGTTTGGAAAAGAAGTGATTTTAAATAGGTGTCATTGGAAGGGAATTGGTGAGCAACAGAACATAGCAACTAAGTCAGAACCATTGTTTAGCCCTGTATTCTGTTGCTAACAGAGCTGTTTCTTTAAGGAATTATGAAATAGCCTGTTTGCCCTTTTGTTAACTTTTTATGTTTTTTTTTTAAACAACAGTCTGTTTTGCTGTTATTTTAAAAATTAATGAAATTCATTTGAAAACCATTTTTGTGACTTTGTTCTGGCATTGTTTGTTGTGATTAGTTCCATTAATTTATTACTTCCTCTCTGGAAGGGTACACATAGTTCTAAGTGAGAGAAAATTTTTTTTCCTTGAAAATTTGGGGAAGGACATAAATTATGGCAATTTCTAGTTATTTCTCCTAGTTATCCTGAGTTCCTCAAGGAAAAATATGAAAGTAAAGTCTAGGTATTTGGACCCCATACCAAATCTCTTCCTCCTGGTACAAGGTTTGCCCTTTAGAATATATTCAGAAATATATGTTGGAATCTTGTAAATGTTTAGTGTGTATTGTAGAAGCTATTCTGAATTATTTTTTGAGAGATTAGTAATCCATGGATTTAAATGACATTCTTAAAATACTTTGAGCTGCTACTAAATCTCAACAGATAATATTCTCTGATTTATGACAGGAAACATAGTCTCGTTGGTAAGAGGAAATGTTTTGGAGTTACAGTGCTAACTTGATCCTTTCCTAACTATTTCACTGTGGGCAAATTATACTTAACCTTTTTGATGTCTGTCTGTTCTACTGCCAAATGGACATAATAATGGCACCTCAGGTTGTATGGATTGCATTAGGTAATACATGTGAAGTGCTTAGACTAGTGTGTAGTACATGTTGAAAATTCAGTAAACATTTTCATTATTATGAAAAGGAGCCCATTGATTGGTTCAGGTACCCATTCAAAGGAACTGCAGGGAGTCTCCCAATTAGACAATTATAAAAATTTGAATTTCTCAACTCATTTTGATGCTAGGAAAGCAGATACTTGAATAATAGTAGCTTTTCTTATGGGTAGAATTAAGAGAGTAGGAGGAGGTAAAAAAGAGACAGTTGTATATTTGGAAAGTTTCTCTTCTTATCCTTTTCATAGGAAGGAGTCCTGATGTGTTAACCGGTTATATGCTTTGATTTATCTAAGCAAACAAGAAGCCAGAGAACTAGAAGTTGGTTTTCTGTTTTTACCATTTCTTCCTTATCATTATTTCATGCCAGTGACTGTCAAAAGCATGAAAAGGGTGGGTAGCAAATTTAAACAGGGATATCAGGCTACACAATGATATGGCACAGGTTTGTAAAGTCCGATCAGTTGTGACTCAATATTTTATAGTTTCTTGTAATACGTTTAGGTCTCTAGTTTCCCCTCATGAAAGATGTGAACTCAGAAGTGGCTTTTTAATATACAGAATGCTTAATTTTTTTAATTGAATACTTAAATCTAGATGACCAGTGCAGCCTTCCCAAAATTTTTTTTCTTAAAACCAGTAAGCTGGCTCACATGAATAGTATACTGGCTATTTGGACTTGACCATAAATCCACTACGCCATTATAAAATGGATGCCACAAGTTATGCTGTGTATAATAAAATTGTACTATTTTAAATGATTCAAGTTTAATTCTAGTAAAATTATATTATGAAAATAGTCAGTGTAAAAGATTATATTCAGCCAAATAAATTTTTCTTAAGCATGTGATCTTGTTTGAGTCATGTTCAATGACTATGCCACGTAACACTGTAATCAGTAAAAATTAACTCTAGCCACAGTTGTTGAAATCTTGTCTGCCCCCTTAGGAAGATAATTGCACTCACAGAATATAGTGAGTAGGGGTGTGTTTTTGTCAAGGTGAATTCAGTTATTCTAGGCTGTGTCATCTAAAGAGGGAGAAAAAAAATCTAAGCTTTGCCCAACTGGTTGGTGTCCCTAACATTTATTCTCTTAACTTGGCAAATATTATTGCATAAACAAAAAATATGTAGTAGTTTAAAATGATGTCTTTTTCAACCTATTTACATTTTGTGCTCTTTTGTTGTTTCATA
This sequence comes from Cabassous unicinctus, assembly GCA_029593785.1. Lineage (NCBI taxonomy): Eukaryota > Metazoa > Chordata > Mammalia > Cingulata > Chlamyphoridae > Cabassous > Cabassous unicinctus. The sequence continues at coordinate 9,380 of JAQZBX010075864.1, forward strand.
ATAACAACATTGATATTGAATCAACATGGGTATTAAAACAATGAAATTCAATTTGGGATTTAAGGTGCCATCTTAATGAAATGACGAATCACCATCTTATTTTAAGAGGCTATGTTTCATATAGTTTGTAATGGTTTTAATAAAATTTATTATAGAATAGAGTCACAGAGATGTGTTTTTACACAGACATTTGGGTTTCAGTATATAAAACTATTTCCTTGTGAGTGGTGAATGGTGGTAATCAAGGATAAATTGTTTGGGCGATTTAGTGCAATTGCCAAGGAGACAAAAAGATCTATCATTGACCTTACTTCTTGCCACTTTGGTTCTCTTTTTTTCTTACATTATCTGTTTCCAGAAGGCAAAGAATAGTCTTCCTGGTAAGTTTAGCAGCAGTGACTTGATTGATATGTTTGGTAGTAGAGTGGGAAGCTAAGATTGAACATCATATACAAAGGTCAGTAAGTTTATTATAGTTCTCAAAATGCCTAATTTTTGGGAAATGAGAAGGTTTGTCCAAGTTAAGTGAGGATATTTTAAGTAGATTTTTTATTTTTTATTTTTTTCAGCTAAACCAAACAGGAAGCTTACTTTTCTCTACCTAGCCAATGATGTCATTCAGAACAGCAAAAGGAAGGGGCCGGAGTTTACAAAAGATTTTGCACCAGTTATAGTGGAGGCTTTTAAGCATGTTTCAAGGTATGATAAATGTCCTGGGTACTAGGTAATGTTTTAAAAGCACAATTTGTCCTTTTGCTAAAATTTGCTTTAAACCATTAAAACAAACAAAAAAACCCAGGGAAGATATTTCTTTGAAGCTTTTGTTTGAAAAGACCTACTTTTGTAAAATGTAAATGGTATTTGTAAATGTGTTAAATGCTTTCTGTGGAGGAAAAAAATTTTTGAACTGTTGCTAAGTTGGATATTTAGAGTACTTGAATCATAGCTTTCCTTTAAGAGACCAGAAGTAACATCCATATTGGAATGGCCATCGTTAAGAATGAATCAAGGTGTTGCATTGAAAATTTGTGTTCTTATAAAGCTATCAAGCTTCCAACTAATATTTCTGGATAAAGTTGGTACCCTTTTCCTCCATATTGGTATTTAAAATAATTTGGGAATGTTTATTTAAGATAGTTTTAAACCTGTTGATAGTTTTTGCTGCAGAAAATTCTGAGGATGGAAGCCTATACTTTGGCTTATGTCCTTTTTACTTGCAAATATGTGGTAGATTAATTCCAAAAATTATATGCAAATATGTGGTAGATTACTGGGTAAACATTAAATTGGGATAGACTGTTAAATCAATCTAAATTATCAAATTCAATAGTGAATGATGATGATCCATATTCAATAATACAGTCTACTCCACAAATCTTAGTCACAGTAGATACTTTTTAAAAAAGTTACAGAGTGAAGTATTGTTGTGTATTGCTTTCTTAAGTATTATTAACCCTTCAATTTAGATATTGTCTTCTTTAGCCTTTTCAGATTTTGGTGTTTATTTTGGTATTTATTTTAGTCCTAGACCCTCTTTTGTTCTTATTCTTCACCTGCCTTCTGGGTGATGTGATTTCTTACACTGCATGTCTTTAGTCGTTATATATATCCTGTTGACTCAAATCTTTAGTTCGGATGCCTTTTCTATCTCCAGACATGCATGTCCAAATACCTGTTGTCGTTTCTTATTAGTATGTCTCCCAAACATCTCAAACTTTGTCTGATTCTGAACGAATTATGTCCTTGCTCTCTGTCAGAAACTCTTCTTTCTCCTTCATTCCTCATATCCCATGTAGTACATGTGCTCTAGGTTCCTTGGATTTCCTTCCATTCCAGTTACCACAATGTCTTTTCTGTGTAATTGCAATCTCCTCCAGCTGAGCTTTCTGTCTCTGTATTGTTTAATCCATTTTAAAACTTGTAGCCTGAATTGCAGAGCTGATTATAATACTCCTTTGCCTTTGAGTGGTTCTCATTTGTCCTAAAAATCAAGTCTAAATTCCGGAGCTAGATATGATGTTCCTCCATGGCTCTGCCTCTCTCCAGACTTTTGTCTCACATTTCTTACAGTCTGTAGTCTGCACAGTAAGCTAACTGAACCTCTTCTAGTTTTTCCTGCCTTAGGGCTTTTTTAATGTTATTTCTTCTTAGAATTCAATAAAATGTTTACTGAGTGCCTACTGTGTGCTAGGCCCTGAGGATACAATAGTGAACAAAACAAAGTTCTGTTTTTGTGGAGCTTACATTTCAGTGGTGACAAAGGTAATAACTAGATAGGTAAGTGAATATTATGTCATGATAAATGCTATGAAGAAGCATAAAGCAGGGAAGGAACTCTAGAGGGTATAAGGTGCTCAATTATATTGTGTGGTAAAGAATGATACTTTGGGGAGGTGGCATTTGAATGGAAACTAGAAGGATGATATGAACTATTTGACTCTAGGAGCGAAGCATTCTAGGGAGCGGGAATGGCTTACAAAAGGAATGAGATGGCTGTGTGCTAGGCATGTTTGAGGATCAGCCAGGAGATTAGTACAGGAGAAGGTATTAGTGAATGCAGACTGAGAGGTTGGCAGAAAATAGGGTATGTTGGCCTTGTGGTCCAGGGTAAGGATTTGGGTTTTGTTCTTGGTATGATAGGTGGTTGTTGGAGGATTGAGAGCAGCATGATCTGATTTATATGAATTAGGATGCTTTGTAGACAGTGGAGTGAAAGAAAGACTGAGACCAGGGAGAAGACTGTTGAAATAATCCAGGCAAGAGATAATAGTGGCTTAGTCTTACAGTAGTAGTGATAAAGGAGGTAGGAAGTAGTTGGGAGTAGTTTCCTATTTCCTGCTTCCCTGTAAATACAATCTTCAGATCTCAGATTAAATATAACATTCTCAAATAACCTTCCAGATCCCTCTTAAACTGGATCAGATCTATGTTAACACCTCGTTCTCATTTGTAGCATCTATAAACAGCTGCCATAAAGCTCCATTTGTCAGTCCTATTCACTTTAGTACCCCAGTGTCAACAAATAAACATTTGTTGAATGAATTAAAAAATCACCTATTAGAAAGCCTCCCTTAGCCTATATTCAGCCCCAGTTAGACTGAAAGTGTCTTCTTTGTAAATCCCTAGTAGCTGGTAATAACACTTTTAAAGGTTATTGCAAATTTTTGTTTAATAATATGCCTACAAGTTTTCTAAGGAAAGCAGAAAGATGTCTGTCTTGGTTACTTCACCCCTAAATTTCTGGCCACATAGTGGTGCTTGGTAAACATTTGGATGGTTTTTTTTCAGGGAACGAATGTTAATTGTATTTAAAATTAGTGTTACCTTTTCAATAGCACTATGCTTTTTTTCACTGCTAATAGTTTTATTTTTTCTTTAGTGAAACTGATGAAAGTTGTAAGAAGCACCTTGGAAGAGTGTTATCTATTTGGGAAGAAAGGTCTGTTTATGAAAATGATGTATTAGAACAACTTAAACAAGCTCTGTGTAAGTATGTAATCGTTTATCATGATCATGTCAATAAAATGTAGTCTTTTATTAAAACTTAAATGGTTTTTTGATTCAGATGGTGATAAAAAACCTAGGAAGCGAACTTATGAACAGATAAAGGTGGATGAAAATGAAAACTGTTCCTCCCTGGGATCACCAAGTGAACCACCTCAGGTATAAGTCTTTCTCTGTTAAGACATACATTGCTTTTACTTTGTATGGCCATTCAGCTTTATTAATTTTGATATTTTACTTCTGTAAATTGATTTTAATTTTAATTTTAGGTGCAAGACAAGCTACATGCATATCTTTATTTTCTGGTAAATAAATTGCTTATGTTTAATGCAGTATGTTGTGTATACTAGGCAATCATTTTACATAGAGAGAGGATTACTGATTGCTAAGTGTGATTAGGTCTAATGAGAAATCAACTGTTTACTTTTAAATAAATAGAATATTATATAATATTTTTTCCCATTCTTAGAGATACTGTCATTTTAAGTCTTTTTTGCTTTTAAACATGTGAAAATGAAGCTGTCCTGTAAGTTTGAAAGTACTTCAAACTAAAAAATTTAAAATTAAAAAAATATATTATTATTTGGATATTATTTGGAATGTATGAAGGTATTCAAACAGTTGTGTAGAACTATATAGAACCATACAGTTTTATGGAATAATAAGAGGGATTAGAATAATTATTTTAATATCCTTCATTTCCCAGGTTGGTACAAAGTAACATTCATTAATCGTCAGATGAATTTCAGAGAGATATTCTGAACTTTTAATTAAGTGGGCATTGAATCTTTAAGGCTCTTTCTTCTCTGTCGCAAACATATAGGAGGGACAGATAAAATTTAAAAGGAGAAAATGAAGGCATAGCCATACTCTTGAACGTGGTAAATATCTCCCTGGGATAAAAGGGGTACAGAAACCAACTCAGTATGCTGGGCCAAAGCCTGTTTCCTTCTGAGTTATGATCCAAAAGTAAACATGGGTTGCCAGAAATCAGTAGGGTGACAACTCAAAGTGCTCCAGGATGTGGAGGACTGGACCTAAACTCTGCATGAAACCGGAGACTGGTTGGGGCTCTCCCCTGTGATAGGAGCTTGAAAGATATAACCAATCACTGCCTAGAGCTGAGACTTTATATCAGTCCAAATACTGAAGCAGAGAGAATTAGACCAAGGCTCTCAGCCAGGACTTGAGCCAAGTTACCTGTTTACTCAGTAACTGGGATGCTGAAGTTGATATGGTCACCATTGATAAGAGCTTGAATTGTCACTGTAAACTGGTTATCAACTGGTGGAGCAAGGGGGCCAAGTGGGAGGTCAGTATGAAACTGATGGACAGAGAGTGTTTAGCAGCAGTGGAGTGAATGAGGGAGTTTTGTGGGGAAGAGAGAGAGAGCTCAGAAAATCCAAAACACCTAAGAAAAAGTGGCTATTAAGAAAGCCAGTAAAACTAATTGGGAGATTAATTAAATTCAGACCAAATGAAAATAAAGAACATTGAAAATGCCTTTAAAGTTGTATGTATTCGGATCCTCAAGTAAGATACCAGAAACTTAAGGCAAAAAGGAAAAAAGATCATTTAAATATAGTTTAAAAAATAGAATTTCTGGATATAGAAAATACAGTCTTTGAAATGAAAACTGATTTGCAAGACAG
>JAQZBX010075865.1:0-14529 GCA_029593785.1 Cabassous unicinctus
AACTTTTTTTTTTTTTATGGATGATATCATTGTTATAACTGTTATACAGATAGTAGAATATAGCAACTAAAATTTTTCAGTGGTTTATAGTATAGTTTACAATTTGGACTGTACAGTTTAATAATTTTTGATGATATTTACCATGTCCTGTAAGTCTGAGTGTCATCCTTAAAATGGTGGTTCTTCTCCTCAGGGCCTCATGGGGGCCCTCTCTATCCATGGGCTTGCCCAATGGCCATATTTTTGGTCCCTCCTTCTTTAAACACCTGGGTGGTAAATGAGTTCCAGATCTCACTCTCCAAGAAAATTTGGGTGATGACCACATTTTCTCCAATCTTTAGAGAACAGTATTAACCTCTTTACAACAGTGAAGTGGTAGCAACATTCTCCCTAATATATAGCATACAGGCCCAGCTCCCTAAAAACAGTGGGGTGATAACCTAACACTCCTTGATCAATGAAGACTAGGCCCAACCCCTCAGAGCAGTAGAGTGGTGACCTAACAATCCCCAAACTAAGGGCAACAGGCCACATCCCTCAGAGAGATGGCACCTCACTCTCCCTAACATATGGAGAATATACTTCACCCTGTCTCTAGCCTAGGGTGGCCAAACTCTCCCTGAACAGTGGGCTTGAACATCCACCCTCTTAAAATCCTTGGGCAAACTCATCCTGTCCATACACATGGGAGTGGGCCCTCTCTTGGCCAAAGGAGATTTCTGAATTCCAGACCTCACCTTCCACAATTTTCCTCTTGAAGTCATTTTTCCATCCATCTCTCCCTTCCCTATACCTTTTAGTCCTGATTGACAGTGGTTTGGTTCATACACTTATCACAAATGTTTTTTGGTTTATCATTCAGGGAACAGGGGTCCAAGCCAGCAGACAGTAAGCTTTTCTGCAAGTCTTTCCTTGATAACTGCATTTCTAATCCTGACTTAAAATTACCAAGTTTAGTTAAGTCTTTACATAAGCCACTATCCTCTGGAGGCTTTTTTTCCAGAAGTTTGGAACTTTCTAAATCAATCTCTGGTTTCTTTGTGCCAAAGAATTCAGTCCTTAGTTTATCTGTTTCCTCTTGCATTGATATAAACTGCAAGGAGAAGCCAGTCTGTATTTTACACATTTACTTTGGAAATATCCTTAGCTAAATGGCCATACTTGTCATTTTCAAATTATACCTTCCATCTACCATCAGAAGTCAATCTTGCTAAGTTTTCTGCAACTTTAAAACAGAGATTACTTTCCTCCAGGTTCCAATAATAGTGTCATCACTTCCTTCTAAGGCCTCACTGAAATAACAGTAGGGTTGTATTCCTATCAACAGTCTCTTCAAAGTAAACTATGCATTTTCTATGAAGTATCTCACAATTCTTCCAAAAAATTCCCCTAACCCATTAATAAAAACCATTCAAACATTTTTGGTAATTGTAGCAGCACAACCCCACTTTTGATACAATTTCTGTTTTAATTTGTCAAAGGGTCACCAATGCAAAGTTCCAGACATTGTTTGGCTTTTATAAAGGGGAATTATATGTGGTAAAATGCACACTTAGAGGGCCACAAAAAATTCAAATCTGCACACCATAAGAGGTAATTTCTCACCAGTCAGCTGCCAGGTGGGGCAGCAAGATGGCTGCTGATCACTGTCATGGTTTCTATCTTTCTTCATTTGTAAGCACACCTGGCATAAGGCTTGTCTCCTCTTGAGCTGATCCTTGGGCCCAGTCTCTTGTGGGCTTTGTGTCTAAGTGATCCTCCAGTCCCCTCACACATGGCTGTTATCAAACATGGCAGCTCCCTTTTTCTTGTATCTAAGTCTGTTTATCTCTTTGTTTCAATTCATATATTTTTTGTGGTAATAGATATGAATTTTATTTATTTTATTTTTTTATTTTTAATATTTTAAAAGATGCTTAGATTATATAAATGTTACACAAAAATTACAGGGATTCCCCTGTTCCCCACCTCCCACACCTTCCATAACCTCCCACATAAACATCTTTCATTAATGTGGCACATCACCTGCAATGGATATACACATCCTGGGGCTTTGACACTAATCATGGACCATAGTTCACATTGTAGACCACACTCTCTCCCACAATTTATATTTGACCCAGGAAGGGGGCAGAAACTCAACCTGAGTTTCAACCTGACCAGCTCACTGATGTAGTCAATCAAATGTCCTAAAGTGATCTTATGAAGTAATCTAATCAAAGAACCCTCCTCCATATTTAATGCAATCAAAGGGTATCACACCCACAGAAATAAAATAGCTAAAAGAAATCCTTCCTTTTTTCATATTCATTAAATAATTTCAAACTGCCATGAAAGCTAATAATGACTCCAACAAATTGTCAGTATACAAGATCAATACACAAATATCCATATTGTTTTTTTGACACTAATAACAGGCAGCTAAAGGGAAAGCCAAGAAAACAGTCCATTTACAATAGCAACAAAAAGACTAAAATATCTAGAAATTAATTTAATCAGATATGCAAGGGAGCTGTATTCACAAAATTACAAAACACTTTTAAAAGTAATCAAGGAAGATCTAAACAAATGCAAGGACCTTCTTTTTTCATGTATTGGAAGACTAAACATCATGAATGTGTTAATTCCACCCAAAATGATTTATAGATTAATGTGATCCCAATCAGATTTCCAATAAGGAACTTTACAGAAATAGAAACATGAATTACCACATTCATTTGGAGGAAAACAGGTCCCAAATAACCAAAAACATCCTAAAAAGAAGAGCAAAATTGGAGGACTCACACTTCCTTACCCTGACATGCATTATAATGACACATTGATCAAATCAGCATTATATTGTCATAAAGGTAAACACATTGATCAATGGAATCAAATTGAGAGCCATAACACAGCCACAGCACAGCTCAGTTGAGGAGGTGAGCACTTCCATATGCCTGATTGTCTACAGCTGAAGTCAGGGGAAAGCAGTAAAGCCAAGGCTGAAGAGAAGGCCTAGATAGAGATAAGCTATATGCCTTGTTGTCCACAGCTGAGCTCTGGGAGATGGTAAGCCTTCAGGGGAAGGCAGGGCCCTCAGCAGAGATCAGCTGCCATCTTTCCTTGCCACATGGAATGATGGCAGGATCACTAGAAGCTGACTTTAGTGAAAAGGCATCTTTGATGGTGCCTTGATTTGGACATTTCACAGCATAGGAACTATAAGATATATAAGAATAATAAGATTTTCCTCTAATAAAATTCCCATTATAAAACCCAACACATATCTGGTACATTGAATCCACAGCCCTGAGGCAAACCAAGACAATGGTGCATATATAAAATGTTTTTCTCTGAAACAGAATAAATGTATGTTTATATTATAAGAGGTTAACACTAGGGTGATATTTGGGCAAAAATATAATGAAAATAAACTATGGACAGAAATTTATAGCAATATTTTAAGAATCTTCCATTTTTATTTAAAAAATGTAAACATTCTAAGTGAACAAACTAGACCAAAGTACTACAGATCATTTGACCCAATCTATACAAAATGTAAATAGAAATAAGTTACAGAGATGGAAATAGACTAACAGTTATGTATGACAGGGGAAGGATAGAGAAATTGAGAGGTGACTACCAAGAGGTAGGGATATTTTGCATTTGTTTTTTTGTTGTTGTTGTTGATTTTTCTTCTTTTGGGAGTAATGAAAATGCTCTAATATTGATTATAGTGCTGAATGCACAACTCTGTGACTATACCATATACCATTAATTTTACACTTTAAATGAATTCCATGGTTAATTATGTTTCAATAAAAGTAATAAAAAATGTCTTTACCAGATAAGCATAAGCTGAGGTCATTCATCACAACCAGATCTGCCCTACAAGCAGTGATGAAGGAGGTCTTCAAATTGAAAGGAAATGACAATAGACAGTGGATCTAAGAAGATTAAAGAAATGAAAATCTTGGGTAATGGTGGTAATCATATGACTAATTATAAATGTCAGTACTATTATTTGTATATTTTTGTATATGACCCTATGTTTTTATATTTCACAAGTTCTAAAAAGTAAATGCAAAAAAAATAATGATAAATCTATGACTTAGGCATACAATATATAAAGATAGAATTTGTAACAAGTACATAAAAATGTGGGAGTACAAAGTGCTATAGGAATGGTGTATTTGTTTTGAATTGAAGTTGAATTGATATCAAATCAAATTCAAAGCAAAATATATCAAAAATATTTTCAGAAAGAAATGAGAAGAGACTGAAAATGGTACAATACTCAAAATCAAACAAATATGAAAGAAAGCATCAATGGCAGAAATGAGGTTAAAAAAAAAAGTCTTACACATACCAAATAGCAAAATAGTAGAAAAAGCATAGCACTAGTTACTTAAAATATTTAATATAAATATATTAATCTGTATACTTAAAAGACAAAGATTGGTAGATTGGAAAACCATAACCTAAGTATATTCTGTTTACAGGAGACTCACCTTAAGCTCAAAGATACAGGTAGGTTGAAAATGAAAGGATGGAAAATATAAGCCATGCAAATAATAAAAAAAAAGAGGTATGGTAGCTCTACTGGTACCAGATAAAATAGACTTTAATTCAAAACTTTTACAAGGGAAAAGGAGGTCAATATACCTACAAAGGGATCAATTCAACCATAAGACATAACCATTAAAATTATAAATATGTATATTAACAAAAGTTCAGAGCCCCAAAGTACCTGAAACTCCTATATACTTACCACCCAGATAACCAAATTTAACGTTTTTTCAAACATTTTGTCTCATTTGTCAAAGCATTTAATCTTTATCTAGTTATCTAGCTAGCTAGCTAGCTAGCTAGCTCTCATTGTCCTGTATCTATATCTGTATATATGTATATCTGTCTCTTTGTCTATCTATTTATTTCTAGACTCTTGTGACTAGGTTGAATATATCATGCACTTTTACCATTAAATACCTCTTTCATAGTTTCCCAGATGCTCAAACAAATATCATACAATAGATTGGCTGAAACAATGGAAATTTTTTGGCCTGTGGTTTTGAAGTTAGGAGAAGTGAAAAATCAAGGCATGAGTAAGGTAATGCATTCTTCTAGAAGAGTGTGGCATTGTGGGTTGGCTGCAAGTCATCCTTGGGTTCTTATTATCACTTTTCTGTCTAATGGCAATGCACAGGACAATGTAATTTCCTTTCTGTTTTGGGTTTCATTGATTTCCAGCTTCACCTCCTCCAGGAGCATTTCTCATCATAAAACTGTCAGTAATAGGATTAAGACCCATTTTTATTTGGGCCACAGCTTATCTAAAAATAACATTATCAATAGTTCCTATTTACACTCACAGGAATGATTTTATATTAAGAATATGCTCATTTGGGGTAGTAGTAAATAATCCAACCTACCACCTCCTCCATGTATATTTCTTAAGAACAAGGATATTCACTTATGTAACCACATTAAGAACAATTATCAAGTTCAAATGCTTATCCTTGATAAAATGTATACAGTTTGTACTCCATTTTTTTTCAATTTTACAAATAATGCTGTGGCAGTTTGATATAGTTATGAATTCCAAAAATAGATATTGGAAAGAAATAAAGTTATATAATTCTAACACTAGTTAAAAGAAACTTAGAATGGTTAAATTATTAAATTAGTATCAGATATAGATTTAAGAGCAAAATATTAACAGGGATAATGAAAGTCATTTCAAAATGATACCGGGTCATAAATAAATCCCAAATCAACATGCATCAAGTAATGGAACTACAAACAAATGATGTGAAACTGGTAAAACTGCCAGAAAAGTACAATGAACAACTAGATTGGGAGATTTTTTTAAATACCTACCCTCTCTCCATTGACACTTGAGGACAAAGATAACATTCTTTAATGGTTTCCACTTTTTGATCTTCATACAAATTTTCCTTATGTTTCACTATATCGTCTATTTAGCAAATCCAATATGCATTTGAGGAATGTAAAATAGGTAGCATTATTGTATAGGGTTCTACAAATGTCAGAATGGTCTACTTGAAAAACTGCATTGCTCAAGTCTATCCTTATTTTTATCTGATATTTTTTCCATTGTTGGACCTTGTATTAGTAAGAGTTCTCCAGTGAAATGAAAGTGACAATAATGTACATATTTTGACATTTATTATAGAAATTGAATCACATGAATGACAGTGGGCATGAGTTAGTTCCAATTCCAAAGGGCAGGTAAAACCTGGGAACTCCTAGGAAGTTTTTTTATAAAATCCCGAAGAGAAGCTGGCTGGCTGAAAAAGAGATGGAAATTCTTCCTTCTGAACTGCTGAGATCATCTGTTCTTTTAAGTCCTTTGGCAGATTGGATGAGACTCTTCTCATTTTTGAAGAAATCTCCGAAGTTGATTGTAGATGTTGTCAGCAAAAGATGCAACCAACTTACTAATGATTAAATCTAGGAAATACTGACACAGTAATAATCAGGCTGGTGCTTGCTTGCCAAACAACTGGACATCATAATCTAGCCAAGTTGACACATGAAATTAAGCATCACAGAGTGTTTTGTTTTGTTGAAACTGCTGATGCAATACCAGAAATGGATTGGCTTTTATAAAGTAAATTTATCTGGGGTAAAATCGTATAGTTTCAAGGCTGTGAAAATGTCCAAATCAAGGCATCATCAGAGATGTTGTCTCACCAAAGGGCAGCTGCTGGATCCTGGATTCCTGTCACATGACATGGCAAGATGGCAGCCTATCACTGGAGTCCTTTCTCTAAAATGGCAGGATCAAAATGGCGGCTTTCAATCTCTGTATGTTTCTGCTTTCTTTGCTTATATAAGACCATAGCAAGAGGGCAGAGACCTAACTTGGGTCATGCTTCACTGAAGTAGCCCAAGAAAAGGCCTTAAAGTGATCTAAGCAAAAGTGATCTAATTAAAGTTCCTTTAACTGAATCTAATCAAAATTCCCCATCTACAGCCACAGGATTGGATTAAAGAACAAATTTTCTGGGGTCCACAAATGACAAACCAGGACAGAGAGCTTTGCCTTAAAAATGTTTAATTATGGTATTTTTTCCCATTACTCCATTTAGTTCTGTTAATTTTGCTTTCTTTATTGTGATTTTATGTTATTATGCCCATAAATTTGCTATGGAATTTATTTGAAACAAAATTTCAAAATGAACTTGATAAAATGTTATGTTAAAAATTACTGTTTCAATTAGGGAATAGGTTTCCAAAATGAATCTTATACAATGTGGTATTGATTGATATGTGAGGAATAAAATGTAAGAACTTCTGTTTAAATGTATTATGCTCACATTTTATTAAATAACATTACTATTTACACATTGCTTGCTAAAGAATGCTTGTCTACAACATAAACATAATAATGTATAAATGCAGTCATATAGGTGGGAACATGGTATTATTTTACTGAAATTCCTTTATTATGAAAAGAACATTTTCAGGTAGAATAATAGTTTTCCAAGTAATAAATCTGATCATTTAACTATCACATCAGTACCTTATGATAATAGCAATCTTAGAATTCATGGGAGTGAGAGTGCTGGTTGTAGTGACAATCAATTACTCAGTTTACATACCTAGAAATTGGAACTGTAACATTTTATTGACTTTTCCTGCAAGATTGCATGTATTTGGGAAATTATGCAGGATGGCAACCCATTTTTCATCCACTGGAGAGGACTGTGACTAACCCAAATGTATATTATAGGGATATAATACACAACATATGAGACACCAATAAGAAAGTCTACTTAAGTACATAATTTCATGAGTTTATCTTCAAAATACATTGAAAGGTTGCATTGGAAGCAATATATGAGCAACTAGAGAAAAAAAAACATTATTTTTCTCCTTGGAATAGAGATTTTGATGCCTGCAATTTATAATCTTAGTCCTAAAATTTCTCAACATAGCAGTGATTTTCATTTTATAAATACTAATATTGCATTGAGCAAAAATAGTTATTTAAATTTTATACTGCCACATTAAAATAGGTACATTGTCATTGATCTCTTTCATTAACCATTGCTTTCTTAGATTCTTCTTTTGTCTTCAGCTTTCAGTCAATTCAGGTCACTGAAATTGGAAATGAGAAAGAAATTTAATTTTGAATCATATTTTAAGACATGTCATCAAAATGAGAATGGCTTCAAACTATTATCCTATATTTTTTCCAGGATAAATCTTTCTCCTAATAACTCTCTTTACAGCCTCCTTTATCTGCTTGTTTCTGAGACTATAGATCATAGGATTCAAGAAAGGAGGGACTATAGAATAGAACACAGAGGTGATCATGTCCTGAATTGAGGGTGAGTTGGAGGTTGGCTTTGCATACACAAGAACGATTGAGCTGACAAAGACGGTCTCCACGAGGATGTGAGGGACACAGGTGGAAAGGGCCTTTCCTTGCTCTTTCCTGGTTGGAAATGAGCACAGTAGAAAATTTGTGAATATAAGATTTGGTGATGAAGGCAAAACAATCACCACCTTTCATCACCACAGAGATAAAAATTAAAATTTCATTGCTGAAGGTGTCAGAGCAGGATAGCTTCAGTAGGGAGGTCTTATCACAGAAGAATTGATGGACCACATTTGGACTGACAGAAGTGAAGCCAGAAAGTATTGCCAATGTGTATTCCAGAGCAGGCCAGACCACTGAGTATGGAGGCCAGAATCATCTGAACACAGATGTGAGGCTTCATGATCACAGGGTAGTGGAGGGGCTGGCAAAGGCAACATAGTGGTCATGGGCCATGATGGTGAGGAACAGCAGCTCTGCTGTGGCAAATGTAATCACAAAAAAGATCTGAGCTCCACATCCAAACATGGAGATCACCCTGTTGTCATGGAGGAAGATGACACACGACTTAGGTATTGTAAAAGAAATGTAGCACATGTCCAAAATGGGCAGATTTCTAATAAAGAAATACATGGTGGTATGGAGACTCTGTTGGAGCATGGTTACTGTGACAGTGAGGCTTCCCAAAAGATTTGCCAAGTACATCAGTAGAAATAGCATGGCATGTAAGATTCTGAACTCCCAGACATTGGAAAATTTTGTAAGCAGAAATTCAGTCACTGTGGTAGAGTTGAGCATCTTAGAAAAATTGGCCTTGGTCATGGAAAGACAGACCAATAATCCTTAAAAAAAAAATAGAAAACATGGAAAATAAAGATGAAGAATAAATTAGCCTAAATACATCCATCATCTCACATTAATCCAATTTTAGTCTCTCTAGTTTATTTTTTGGTAGGAGTAGCAGTAAAATAAAATCTTTAAAAGCTTGTGCCTATATTTGTATATATTTATATCATTTACTGTTATAAAATGGATCTATTAGAAGTTAAAGGATTGCTTGGAAGATTAAAATATTTCATATAGGTAATTTCTATGTATCCCTCTATCATTAGTAATATTCACAGAATGTTAAAATATATGATTATATGATGACAAAACAGAATTTGCGTAAAGATAAAAGGGTACTATTTATTCAGGGCCTCTCAAATTTTTATAATCAGTTATAATCCATTTCCTGGCAACCAGGTAGAAAATTATTTTAATCTTCACTTCACCCACTATGAATTTTGATGCTGATTCATTTGGAAATTAAGCTTTAAAATGTCCACTCTCTGATGACCATATATTTACTGGCTATACATATAATCTTCCTAGCACCTGTTAATATATATATTTTTATTTTGTTATTTTATTCTTCAACATATCCTTGTCAATTCTTAATAGTTTCTTATATGTTTTCTGGCTTCACTGTGTTTTTTCAATATCCTAGATAAAATAATCAATTAAGTGTACTATATTAACACCACCTTTCATTTATTTTTTATTTCTTTTATAGTTTACCTTATTCACTTATTATGTATTTAAATTCTCATTGCAACTCTGAAAATTGTGAAGCAAAATGTGTAAAAAAAAAAGATTAGGTTACTGAAAGGTCAAGGACACTGAAGTCATATAAATATCAGTGGAAGGATGGGCATTCAATGTCAGATTTGTCTGCTCAGATAGTGCATTGCCACAAAGAGCATTTTCCGCAGCACAACTCCTGATCCTACTGAAATTCAATGTTTCCCACCACACCAATCCAAAATGTTCTTTCAGGTTCAGTATTCACAAGTATAGCAACATTCAAGCCTTATGAATACTAAAGGATCGATGAGACCCCAATTTTTGGGTCCACAAGTAAACACAATGAACCAGAGCTGAAATGTCTCTCCACTGATTTCCTACATAAACCTCATTAGGTGGTCCATAAGAACTGTTAAAAACTATTTTCTATATTGCTTTTTGTTTTAATATTCTTGCCCTTACTCAACAGTATGTGATAACTTCAACTCAGAATTATTTATTATGATCTGAGTTTCAACCCATCTAAAACAGTAAAATTTGTGTATTGTCCCAGTCTTTATTCAGTATCAGTGTGCACTGTCTTTATCCATTTAAAATATTCTAAGAGATTTTGTCCTAATACATTTAGAATGTCAATATTTTAAAAATCTTATATATTTTCACTCATCTGCCCCCCTTATCTGTTTTCTTTGGGTGAATGGAATCATCTATTTCTAAGATCAATTCACCACTCCAGTGTTCATTCTCTCTGCTTTTTCTTTTTCACTGACATAAATGTTTCCCACTAAAGGTCAACATAAGTGTCTCTTGCTTCTCCATGTACTCCTTGAATTTAAATAGATGCTTAGATATCTCTGGTCAAAAAAAAAGTCATTTGCAACACTTGATATGAAGTATTACCTGTGGGGAAAATGCATTCCTTTATTAACAATATACAGTTAACTACATTAAGTGTTTTGATTCTTTGGTTTTATATTAAACACTATTATGTTTTCCCATAAAACCTGGACATATTTCAGAACTTGAATAAGCTGAGACAGAAAGAAATTGCAAGATGTGTTGGTCATTAAAGGATGTTGTATTCCTACCAAATCCCTTCATAATGCTCCCTTTCACAATTGGCCTTAGTTAAACCACTATTAATCATAATGTGAAAATGTTTTCTTCATAAGTGGGTTAAACTATCCATTTTCCTTTTTGACTTGAATCCACTGAAAGCACATTTTTAGACTTGCTTACACTTTCAATCTTTAATTCTCACTGTTAATGCACATCATATATTTGTTTTGTTGTTTCCACTTTCTCATGACAAATATAACTACTTATAACATAAGGAACCTCTGCTAATTGTAGGTTTCCTGTTTGAATTACTAATTTTTCTGCATAGCAGAGTTAAATCTGTGCAAATTTCAGGAGAGGATTTATTTTACATCCTGCCTCTGACATTTTTTTGCTATGTATCTATTGAGAACTTCACAAATATCTTTCACATGCAGTTTCCTTTCATATAAAATTTGTAAAAAAAAGTCTACTTCATGAATTTAATATCTATAAAAAAAGCAGAGATTTTCATAATGGTAGTTACTGAAGAAAAGTAAATCAATGAGTACTAAACATAAAAAGTGATTAAGCTTATGATTACTTTGGCACTTGCGTTTTTTCCATCGTAATTTCATATAATAATTATTATTTTTAAAAGCAAACAATGAACTAAGGAAATATGAGCACATGGTATTTGCTAATATGATTTTCTGTTAAAAGAAGTATTACTTAACATAAAGTGTTCTGTACAGATAAATAGAGATTGTATTACTGATACTATTGCTAAACAGCATAGAGGTTGCAGGAGGATAACCAGCAAAGTTCTGAGAAAACTAGATCATTGCACAGGTGTTCCCATCAATTTGTAAAAGCATTTGATTTTTTGCCTTTTATGTAAAGTCTTGAAGAATCAGAAGATATATTTTTGGCATTAGTACTTTATTTTATATAATGATTGAGACATCCATTAATATTTTATTTATAATTAAATCTATCTTTCAAGACATTTTAGAGTGAATGCAATGCAGATATTTAATTCACTCTAAAAGCTGTGGAAATCAGTTACTAACTAGAGTTTTTCATGATATATTAGAAGGAAACACTAGATTTACACCTGAAGTATAAGTGGTCATGTACACAGTTTATTATGATGACAGGGATACTTTTATTCTCTATGTACCATGTCAATACAGCAGAGTGCTTGGTAAAGGGAAACTATTAGGCTAATAACTATTGAAATTATTGATTAATAAGCAGTATTATTTATATTTTCAGGCAAAAAAACATCCCACCTGAATTAGATATGTTTAAGTATACACTTAAATGAGCATTCAACATCTTCAGGCTCTGGTCAGTGTGCAGAGCTGTTCTTGGCCCTGCTCCATTGGGTGCTGCAATCAGCTCACTCTTTGCTTCCATAAAGAGCTATCAATTCTGTTAAAACTGTTTGAACTGAAGTTTTTTCCTGCATTGAATAAAAAAGAAGTTGTTTGTCACATTATTTGAGGAACTTCCACATTTATGGTTTTAGTAATAGTCCCATTGAAAGTTTCTCTCAAAAAAATAAAGTGAGCAGTGGAGGAAAGAAATGGGGTGATTCTTGGAGGAAAGGAAAAGAAGAGAGAAAAATGATTGAATAACCACCTACCATCATAAGTTAATATTGTTTTTCCTTTCATTGGATAGACAAGTTAGGATTACTAGTAAGAGACCACTGGTGTTTCATCTGCAGGCAAATATTAGTGGGCATATTCAGTAGAGATGAATCACATCCTGAATGTAGCCTTTCTATCAAAACAAGAGATTTTGTGTTATGTTTAGTTCTAAGTGGTGTCTCCAATGGTAGCAAAGAAAACTCCTGGGAACACAGGTTTGGCACCAATAGTAGCCAGTGCCCAGATAATTTCAATGAGATAATTGGTTCTAGATGGTTAGGGAACAGGACCCAAGTAAAATCTGTCTATGAACAGAACTTTTATATATTAAGATAATTAGTGTCTTTGAACTTATGGAAAGAATTGGTGAAGATTAGCTGGATAATCACTTAGAATGAAAATCACATTTCCCCTAATATTCTGAGGGCTCTTAAGGTGAAATGCCTGTGGATCCTTGAGATCAAGAAGCAGAGCAGTAGACCCAGAGCCTGGCCTCAGCTGAGTCCCAGGACACTAAGATTTCCTGTTCATTCTCAGGGTTTTCCTCTCAGGAATGGGGTGATATTCAATAGTCAGACCAAACTCATGGTGTTGTTAATGGATAAATGACAAAATAATCTCTCTGAAATTGTCCAAAATACATAAAATCCTGGTGCCAGAGCCCAGCACAGTGGCCTGTGAGCTGGATGATCATCATAGCATTGCTTTGCCTCTGATGACTCTGTTTCTCCACCTGTTAGCACATTAACATTGGTGTCCATCCTCATGTGCCATTTGGGAGTAGGACTAAATGGAACATGCAACCACTTAGACTATTACCTGGAACAAGGTGCCTGTTAGGAAGCACTACAATAACCATTGTTCAGTGTTTACTGTCATGGTATGAGTGCATAATTACGATCATGTCAGGAAAATAGAAATCCTCAACATACTTCTTAGAGGTGCTATGTACCTTTCTTTCATTGATTTCCAGTTTTATTTAGTGTGCTTAAACAATGCAAACTTTATAATTTCAAATTACTCAACATACCCTTGAATGCACATTCTACACCATTAGGAGTTAGTCAACTATACTTTTCAAAACTTTGATACCATTCCTTATGGTTGTCTCATGATTATTATACTGGCTGAATTGTTTTTACATATCTAGGTATAATTTTGGATATTTTAATTTCTCCTTTGTGATATATAATATTAGGCATTATATATCTGGAAGCTATGATAATAAGTGTATGTAAATTTAACATTGTTTTGTCTATCAAGATGCACAATACCCTTAGTATTGAGTCATACATCAATGCCTTCAGGTGTATATGATGTGATTAGCACACAGCCATATAGCCACATCAGTTTTGTTTCATATCTACATTAAATATCTGTATTGTTTCAAATTTATTATCAATATAAATGTTTGCATATATTTCAAATAATCATATCAACAGGCAGGTCATATATATATATATATATATATAATCTAAAATATATATATATTTTAGATTTATTTATTTATTTATTTTTATTTGTAAAATGATATATAAATACATATGCATATATGTGCATTTGTTTACATAAATGTTATTTGTTATATATATATACATTTTTTAAAGGTGCCTAGATTACCTAAATATTATTCAGAAATTACAGGGATTCCCAGGTTCCATACCGCCCACACCTCCAACAACATCCCACGCAACCATTCCTCATCCGTGTGGTACAACACCCGCAATGGATATACACATCCTGGGGCCTTGCCACCGAGCATAGACCACAGTTCACATCACAGACCACACTCTCTCCCACCCAGTTCTGCATGGTATATTCTGATGGAAAATGGCCTACATCCATCGCCGCTTCGCCACTCAGGACAACCCCCAAAGTACCAAAAAAAAGCCCGAGTATTTCAACTGCCCCTCCTCTCCCTGCCCCAAAAATGTCCAG
>JAQZBX010075866.1:0-14528 GCA_029593785.1 Cabassous unicinctus
AAAAAAATGATTTCCAAAACAGGAGATATTGATTATGTTTGTAAACTGATCTGTTCCTCTGGGCGTGATACCCTTTGATTGTCTGAAATTCAGAGGTTTCACTTTTATTTGATTAAATTAAAATTAAGGCTTTGATTTGGCCATGTCAGTAGGACACTGAATCCCCGCCCCCTTGATGGGTGGACACTCATATGGAAGATGACACAGCAGAGGAGAGAGCTGAGTATTTAACATTGGAGACCCAGGGAAAGAGCCAAGCTGTTCACTTGAAAGTTTACAGCTGGCCTTGTGGAGAGAGCAGAGCAGCTGAGCCCGGAAAGAGACAAGCCCCAGGAAGAGAGATGAGCCTTATGCCAGCCTACAGCTGAGATCAGAAGAAACTGGGACCATGGAGCCTTAAGAGGAAGAGAAAGGCTGAGTCTTCACAGAGACGGCAGCCATCTTGTTCCAACACATGGCAACAGACTTTGGTGAGGGAAGTAACTTACTCTTTAGGGCCTTGTGACTGTAAGCTTCTACCCCAAATAAATACCCTTTATAAAAGCCAACAGATTTCTAGTACTTTGTATCAGCACCCCTTCAGCTTACTAATACAGTACAAAATATCAAAAATTTATTTATTAACATATAGTCCTGCTAGTTAGGAAGCTGCCTCACTTCCTGTACCATAGTCCCCACCCTTCTTCTGAAAATCAGCTAGGCCCTAAACCACCCACCCACAGGAAAAATTAGCTAATCCCTGCACTACATGCTTCCCCAAAACACTATATAACATTAGTTCCCTACTTTGTTCTGGAAAGCAGTTGTCTTGCTTAGTAAACAAAAAGTATTACTTATTTCAGATATATTTGCTGATCTTTACCTTCAAACCCAGAATAAAAGCAGAACATCTAAAATGTGTTAGACAAGGGTTTCTGCCATATACTCTTGCTAAAGAATTTCCTTCCCTGGGAATCCTTTCAGTTGCATTAAGGTAGTCTTTTAGGTTTGCAATGAGAAATATTCTCTTGGATATCTTTAGTGAAAGTGGTTATTAGAAGGAATAGCAGAAATAAACTTGGTAGTTGTTGCAGTTTGGCAGTTTGATGTAATTATGAATTCCAAAAATCTATATTAGATTATGCTTGTAAACTAATCTGTTCATCTGGGCATGATTAAGTTATAATTGCGGCTTTGATTGTGCCACATCAGTAGGGCATTGAGCCCTGTCCCTTGGTGGGTGGGGGAATCAAATATAAAACGCAAGGCAAAGGACAGAGGAAGAAGTTTCGATGTTGGAGTCTTGAGCTGGAGCCCCGGGAAGTAAGAGAGCTTGGTCGTGAGGAAGGAGAGAAGGCCCCAGGATAGAGACAAGCCATTCACCTGATATTCTACAGCTGGCCTTGTGGAGGAAACAGAAGCGCTGAGCCTGGAAAGAAACACAGCCCCAGGAAGAGAGGAACCCAAGAAGCCTGAACCCTGGCAAACGTCGGCAGCTGTCTTGCTACAACACGTGGTAAGGGACTTTGGTGAGGGAAGAAATATATGCTTTATGGCCTGGTAACTGTGGACTTCTACCCCAAATAAATACCCTTTATAAAAACCAACCCATTTCTGGTATTTTGCATCAGAACCCCTTTGGCTGACTAATACAGTAGTTATGGTTGTTGCCTTTTAACCCTGGGGGATATGGCAAGCCTCAGAGAGAGCCCAAAGAAATAACTCAGCTTCTTTCAGGATAGGGCCAAAGTATTGTTGATTTTATTTGTCTTTAATCCTTTAGGCCATGGATATGAAATTTTAAAGTGATGACTTTTCCCCAAAATTACCTCTCAAAAAAGTGAAATTTAACCTTGGAATGCTTACAAATTATCTCTAATTATAACACACACTCAGTTTATTTTAAACAAATCAATACAAATTTAAACTCTTTAGGGAAGACACATTATTGTGAAATTACCTCAGACATTATTAGTTTGGGATGCCAATAAAAATACAATTCATCAAGTGCTAATGATTGAGACATGAACCCATGATCTTTATTTAGATTTTCTTTTAATCATCATATTAAGTCTGTGAGGCAAATTCTATTATTGCTATCTCACAGATGAGGAAACTTAGAAGAGAATTACCCAATTTGGATTAGCTACGATAGGGAAAGACTAAGATTTAAACTTTCACATTTCACTCTGGAACCTACATTCAAAATCACTGTGCTTTCCTGCTTAGAGAGCTCATCACATCAAATCAGATAAAAGCATTTGGCAAGATATTTGAAACAGAATTTGTACTTGGTCATGGAGCTATGCCTTCATAATTACAAATTATGAATGCTGGTGTAAAGAATCCTTTTAAAGATGGTTTTATAAAAATACACTAAGATATTTCTGTGTATAAATATGCATTGAGTTGAATGGTTCACAAAAAATATCATCCTAATATTATGTAAATGAGAACTTGTGGCTTAGGAAAAATCTTCCATATCCAACATTGGTTGCAGATTCATACACTGCTTTGTCTTAACTTTACTTTAGAAAGTGAAGTTTAAGTGACTTAACTTCTTTTCCGCGTTAAGTGACTTAAAGTGTCTCTAATATGAAGGCATGGAGATTGAAGATAACAGTAAAGAGTTTATATTTTCACAATACTTATTACTAATAAATTTAGTTATTGTTCATGCTGTCTAAAAAAGATTTTTCTTTTATATTTTTTCATTATAAAATGGGGTAGCCTTTTATATTCAAAGTTGTCAAATATTTGATCATACATATTATTTATACTTCCCACAAAGAGATTTTGATTGAATCACATTGCTACTCTAATATGAGAAGTCCTTCTTCGGCAAAAATTGATGCCAAGTCATCTCCGAGACAGATGCCCTTGCTCTGCTCTGGTGGTGTGTCTTTATCTTTAGTCCTGATGCCATCATCGTGGCAATGCTAAAGGTGCTGGTTTCCTCAGGAGGTACTGGGACTTCAGCCAGTGTTCAGGCAGTCACCTGAGGCCTACGTAGTCTGTCCATCAATCCCCACATCTGCCAAACAGAGGTAGTATCACCCATTCCATCCCTCTTTCAGAACAGAGGTAACAGAGGTTTTTCAACCCTTTAATCTGACTGTTAACATTAGAAAGTGCTATCAAAAGGACAATGTTTCTTTGCAGTACTTAGTGGAGTACCTGAAGACACAAAATGTCTAGCCTAGAAAGTCTTACATGTCAGCTCTATGACGGTGAGCTGTTTTCCACTACAGTTGGCCTTCCCTTCAGGGATTTTTCATGTTCCCAATGTTTCTAGGCCCTAGGATGGTCTCATGGCACCATTACTCACTGTTGTGCTCCATGACTAAAGAAAAAGGAAACAATTAAGCTGTCCATCTAATGTCCAATGCTACTGATACGTGCCATCCAGTTCCTCACCTTGCGGTGGACTCTTATTATATACCTGATATTCTTCCCCCGAGTGATATAATGGAAGTCAGAAAATGTCACTTAGAACTGCTTGACCTCTCATTGTCTATAATTCTGGAGCTTGCTGGTGAATAGAAGAATTCTGAAACAGTGGCAATAAACCCAGGATTATAATTAGGTAACTTGAGCTCTAGCCTTCCTCTCACTTTGTCACTTTGAACAAGGCACTTCATTGCCCTGGAAATCATTTTTCTCCTTTGTAAAAGGAAGGAGATGAATTAGAAGATCTCAAATATCCTTCAAGTTAAAATATATAAATATGTAATTCTATAATTGCATACATATAGGTAAGCTTTTTCTCACAGAAGTTTTGTGAAAAGATTCTTAGCGTCTTAAATCCACCTGGATAGCAATTTATTTCAGTGCCACTACTTTTTGACATTGTATTAATTTCCCAGCTTTTAAGCCAAGTACCATACAATGTCTTAGCATAACAGCAGAAATTAATTAGCTCACAGTTTCAGAGGCTCAAAGGCTTGTTTCCTCCTAAGGTCTATACCTTCTGAGGAATCAGTATCTTCTGGATGCCCATGGCAGTTCACATAGCAGTGGCATCTCCTTTTTCTTCTGTGTTCTGTTAACTTCCAGATTCTAGATATTCCAAGTGGCTTCCTCTCTCTGTGTCCAATTTCCTTTGCTTATCAGGACTTCTGCCATATTGGATTAAGGCCCACCTTCATTCAGTTTAGCACCTTAACTAATTAACATCTTCCTAAGTCCTATTAACAAATGGGTTCACACCCACAAGATGAGGACCAGGTTTGGGACCTGAAAAAGCCTTTTG
The DNA here is from genome assembly GCA_029593785.1 of Cabassous unicinctus. Lineage (NCBI taxonomy): Eukaryota > Metazoa > Chordata > Mammalia > Cingulata > Chlamyphoridae > Cabassous > Cabassous unicinctus. The sequence continues at coordinate 4,232 of JAQZBX010075866.1, forward strand.
TGGGGGTCATGCTTCAATCCCCAACAGATGAAAGATATTTTTCACTTCTATTTGTGTACATAAAATCAGCAAATCTCAGGCACTGGGATTAATGGAAGAGCATGGTTTTGTATATCAGAAAATTAAAGAATTAAATCTAGGCTATGCCACAGATCAGGTACTTACATGATTTAGTCTCTCTATGACTCCATTTTCACATCTTTCAAATGAGGATATTCTTTTCTACTTCAAGGTTGTCATTAGGATTACATGAGTAATATATGTGAAGAATGGAGCATGGAGCATAGATCATATCACAACATTTTAATTTTCTTTGCTTCCTTCCTTTGGTATTGAAGCTGGCCAAGCCTACAAGATCAATAACTTTTATAATCTCAGGTAAAATTCTTGTTGTCCAAACTTAGACTGAATAAATTTCTCTTCCCCTAACTTCTCTGCCTCAGGATTCAGACATATAAAGCATTGAAAAACACTATCGATATCCCTCCTCCAAATCCCCTAATATACATCGACAGTAAAATGGCTTTTATGATTAGCCACTATGTTCTATTGAGGCAGGATAGAATAAGGACCTAAGGAGAAGAGGTGAAAAACCCAATAAATTTCCACACAAATACCACCCAGTAGAAAAAACTGAAGCAACATCCTGCTGGACTCATGCAGGCACCTTATCAGGAGGCAGCTTGCAGCATTCACCCATCTGCTGCAGAAGCAACTCCTCTGCCTGCTGACGTGCACAAACAAGTTATGGGAATGCAGCTTGCAGTGTCTACCCAGCAAAAAGAAGGAGAAAAGCAGGAAATTCTCACACCATCCACCTATTTTCATAAGACCCTTGTGCAGCAAACCCCAGCAGGGCTCAGAAGCAATAGCCATTAGCCAATCACCACTGGACAGCATCCCATAAAAATCAAACTACCCAATAAAGTTCCCCTGCTTTGTCCTAAATACTCCAATCAGTGTAAACCCTAACCCCAGTGATAGCCAATAAAACCAGAAACCCCTAGAGAGGGGATGCACATCTCACCCTGTAGCATGCCCACACCTGTGCCTGGGATTGTGTACTATCTCTTTTCTTGTTTCTTAATAAACACTTTACTCCCTTTCCTGCCCTATGGAGTGTCCTTAAATTCCTTTATGTGACATAGCCAAGAACCTGGACACTGACTCCAACAATACTACATAAGAAATTATCTTTGGGGAGTAAGATGTTTAAGATGATAGAATCCAGAACTTTTTATGCAACTCGATAAGTATTATCACTTGATAGTTATTAGTTCAATGATTTTTAAAGTTATACTGATGGCAAGGATATATATTTCTTAAATATTACCCAGTGATTCTCCATTATGTCAACATCCTTATATACATTGTATTTGGAAACACATGCTATTGCCCTCTATTTTGATACAAATACACATTTACATAAAACTGAAATATATCTGTCAGCGCCTCAGCTTCTAAGTCTCACAATCATTTATGTGTTGTTTGTTCTAGCAAGTAGTCAAACTCCGTATGTGTCACTGACACTCTAGAGATTACAGTCATCTGTGCCTCCTTTAATAGGCCACATTAACCCCGGTTCATGATGACAATGCATTTCCCATTGCCCTGCCTGTTAGGGCAGCTGCCTTCCTTATATCCTGGGCATTAACTGTTGAGTAGTATGAAACAATGGGGTCATGATGTCAAGACTGGCAAAACAATTCTCTCAAGAGCTCCACCATCACATTAAATTTTAATTCAGATTTCTTTGACTCAAATGTTCATCTGCTCTAGACATTCTCCAGAACTGAAGTTCTCAATCTGGATAATAGATTTTAGGACAGGCAAACCATTTTCTATTTCAGTCTAGTAGATCCACCAATAGTTATCTAAATCTTTTATATCCATAAGCAAGTACCTTCCCCTCTTTTGATTCCATTTTTGCCCTCAGTGACATAAGGGAATTGGGAATTGCCATTGCATCATCCCATAATATTTTTTATTTTTTAAAAGATACTTAGATTACATAAATGTTACATGAAAAATATAGGGATTCCCATACGCCCCACCTCCTACACTTCCCACAACCTCCCACATAAACATCCTTCATTAGTGTGGCACATTAATTGCAATTGATAAACATATCCTGGGGCTTTGCCATTAAGCATGGACCATACTTCACATTGTAGACCACACTCTCTCCCACACAGTTCTGAGCGTTATGTGATGATATAAAATGGCCTATTTTATGATTCCAAGTATTGAGTAACTATTATATGCCTGGTCCCATGGGTTTTAAAAGGAATAAAATGCCCCAGACCAGAGATCCATCTGATAAGATTCTCCTGTTCCATGGATATGTATGAGGTCATCTAACAGTCAGCCAGGGTAAAACAGGAAGGGCAAGAGCAATGGTTCTGGTTACATATCTTCCTATCACCCTCTCCCCCGAGAGCAATAAAGAGAAAGTGCTCAGGGGCGCCTGGCCTGCCAAAAGGACTAAGGGTGCTTCTGTTACCTTGGTGAAGATAGAGACAGTAAATAAGTTGCCAAACTTAAGTATGAGTTAAGAGGGAGCTGAAACCTCCCCAAACCAAAACTTTTTCACCACTTATTGGCTCATCTCTTTGATATTACAAACATTTAATGAGCAGCTGCTTGTGCCAGACATTGTGCATGGTGCAGGGCAGTCTAGAGTTAAAAAGAAAAAACTGCTGCTCTCATGGGGTTCAAAATTGAACACATTGACTACCCTTGAGGGGAGGGAAATCAGTTTTTGGAAAAGTTAATATATTAAACTTGGTACGTTTTAAAGGCCTGGGTTCCAACCACAACTTAGCACGTTTCCATCATTATCACTTTGGTACTGAGCAAAAGAGGGCTCTTTACTCCTGATATGTCCTCAAGCCAATTTCTGAGACACCGGGGTTTCAAAGAGAGAAAGAATTTATTTGGCTGCAAAAACAATGGAACACAGTGGCCTCCTGGCCCAAAACTGTCTCCCTAATCTGCAGAAATTCTAATATTTTTTAACATCAGGGTGCTAATAAATAATTGGGGTGGAGCTGGAAACAGTTTCCTTCATTAATAAACATTAAGGGGGTAGACCCTAATCCAAGGGCAGTCACAAAGTTACAATCATGACTGAAGAACAAGGTTCAGGGATAAAGAGTAGAGGTCAGTCACAAGGTTTTACATATGGCTATTAAACAGAGCATGGTGCAATGGTTACCATCCCCACAGTAAGCATACAGAACAATAAGCCTAATCTATAAAAAAGGGTAAGGTCAATCTATAATTACCATTACAAAAGAAAACATGCACAAGCGTGAGGTTAAGTCTAGGGTAACCATAAAAAGGGGTGAGACCACTCCAGCTAGCTTCAGTAATTTCAGTTATTAACCTTTTGCTATTTTATAATATAAAGGCATCTATATAATGATTTAGTAATCATAATTATTTGTTCATTCTTAACCCTCAGTTAACATTTGAAAATAATTTCTTAACTCTCTGATCTTCAGTTTGCTTAACTTTATATAAGTGGTTACCAATAATATTCCTTTCCTAAGACCCTAGTGGACAACAGGGCAATGAGAGGACAGAACCCCAAAGGATTATGATATGATTAGACAAGTTGCGGGGAGAGTGTTTCAGGGAAGCCAGGCCACAGATATGGTTTAGATGTAAGATATTCAGCACCGAGGGCTGAGCTGAGATTTGGCATGTGGGAAAGTGTGTTAGGGCTTCAAAAGTGTGACTGAGGAACATGAAGCATCACCGCAGGGCTCTTGGTTGGCTCTTTAGAGCGGATGGCAATCTCAGCGTTACCAAGCAAGCACCCCTGCCTGACTGCACAGAGGACAATACATTGGGATTTTGAGAAAAGAAAGCGCTTTAATGCACTGTCCATCAGCATGGACAGGCTCAAATCTGTCTGCCAAATCTGAGAGTTAAGATTTTATGGAAAAGGACAGTGTGAGGTAGGGACAGAAGTGAGGAGGTTTGAATTCTGTTTTCAGCACAAGCTCAGAAGAAAGGCTTATAGGAACAGAGGGTATATCCCCAAACTGGTTTTTCCTTCAGACGTTTTCATCAAGACCTCTTAGATAATACGTGAGTTAAGCATGGAACTTAGCTACACAGTCACTGCTTTCTATAAAACTGTGTGTTATTTTAGGATCAGGTTGTTTATTGTTGGTGTTTCATGCTGCTTAGATATGCTTTGCTGCCTGGAAGTGAGGCCAGAGCAAGAGGACCAGGAGTTAATATCCATATTTAAAAATCTTGTGCAACAGGTCAGTTGACTATAAAAACCATTGTATTTCAAGATAACACAGGAATTTTGTGAATTCAATTGTGGACAGAAATTCAAAAACCAGGAACTCTCACCCCCTGGGAGAAAGACCATACTTATCCTCTGATGACAAGGCAGGGACTGTAACTCTTGAGAGTAGATGATATGTGACTGCTTGGTTGTCCTCTTAGCTGGTTGACTGTGAAACCATCTGGCCATAGGAGCCAAGGGTATTTTGTTGTTGTTGTTATTGTAGGTTTTCTTGTTTTTTTTTTTAAATCTCCTATTTCTTACCCACATAGAAGATAAAATGGAAATATACAGATGAGGAAGGGGTACAAATTTGTTCTGCTGAAAAACAGCGGGCATCTATTTTCATCATTTTAACACATCTTCAGAGTAAGTATCCAAAATTTACCTTGTTGGTAACCCCTTCTCCACTGTCAGCTCAAATGCTTTATTTAGAATTGACGTTACTCTGGGTTGCAGGGATAGATCCAGGATATGCTTTGCTTCTCATGGGCTACCTTGTGAGTGTCACCTGACACCCTGTTAGAACTTCAGTGTCCTGGGCCCCACACCAGACCTCTCAGTTGGAATCTGAATCTTGAAGGCTTTCCCAGGTGAATCATATAAATATGAGTCTTTATGGCTTGGGTCTAAGATTGTGGTTCTTAATTCTGGATAGACACTGGAACCACTAGGGAGTTTTAAAATATATTAATGCCTGATTCCCAGTCAAGGATGTGAGGCAGGCTACAACAGGGACCTGAGGGAACAAAGGATGCTGCAGGAAAGTACTAGGGCAATAAGGACAAAACAGTGAGTTCTGTGAAAAGCTCCTGCTCATAGTCGCCCACCTTTGCCTGCACCTGAGAGCGGAAAGTCCTGCCCACAAGGGAAGAGTCAACTGCCCAAGGCCGAATACCTGAAGAAGTATGAGAAGCCCCTTTGTCCTCTCTCCCCTAGCCCCACTCAAGCAAGCAGACACTCAGGACCAAAGAAAAAGTTGTATTTCCAATACTTCTTTTGCATATGCAGAGCCAGTGAGAATGTTGGAACTCACATGGAGGAAGGGGGGCTGGGAGACCAGCCTTAAAAAGGACACAGCCCCAGGCCCAGTGCCCATCTCTCCCTTGAGCACACCCTATCTCAGTGTGCTTCTCTTTCACTTTAAAATAAACCCTTTACCTGCTTGCCTAAATTATTTTCTGTGACATGGCCATGAACCTGGAAACCCACCACCAGCAACAGATCAACTTAATCTAACCAAAAAAAGGCTGGTCCTAGATGATAATATGATTCTGGGGGAAGATAAGCTTTCTCTTTCCAGCTGGAAGTGAAGCTGAACAGATGTCAGATTCAGAGTAGCTGTATACCAGCATCCTGTAGAGGAATAAGTGTTTTATGCACATTAAAAAAAGTTATTTAGTCAAGTAAATTTGGAAAGTGTTTTTTAATAAACTATGCTTCCTCTGAGAGCATCACAATTCACTTAAGTTTCTGAGAAATGCTTCAGTAAGAAAACCTGTTTAAATTCCCTTCCTCCCCAAGAAGATCTATTACCATAATAACTCTGAGTTGGAGTTTTAGAACCCAATTGGTGTCTACTAATATGAATTTTAAATAGAGTTTGAGTTCACAAGAAGGGAAATGCCTGGGTTCAGTTTCTCTCAAATTAAAGCTTGAGAAGATGAATTGGATAAAATTATTTATTTAGGAGGTGACCTCAACAAGCAAGAATTCAGGAATAGGTAAAGGAGGTTTGGAAGAAAATGCAAGGGATTATGCATTGATGAGTGAATTTCCACTTAGGGCAACACGGCATTGAATTCTACTGGAAGATCAGAAACTGGCTTAAGAGCTGCCCTTGAGTGTGTTAAATGTCCAGTAATACTGGTGTCTTCTGCACATGGCTAGAGAAAACCACAGAGAGAGAGCAGAGAGGTGCGGTGCTTGCGACAGGAAGCTACCCAGGAACTGTCTTCTGCACGTGGTGGAGGCCTTTAGTCATGAGCTGAAGGGATAAGGGGCCTTGGCATCGACACTGTATGCTACAAAAAAGAGGCACAAAGATCACATGTGTCTTCCTCTCTTTGAAACTGTTTAGATGAATTTCTTCCCACTATGGCTTCAGAGTAAACTTAAACAATCTGGGAGGGAGGTAAGCATGGACAGAAGGTGTAGGTAAAGAATGATGGAAGACAGAGAACTATATATGCTGAAATCTCATTAAACACAAGGGTTTGGAGAATTAAGCCAAACCTTTTTTTTTTGCTACAATGTCCTCAGTTTATGATACAACAAAGCAAATAATTCTGCAAATAATTAAACAGAGACTTGGCATTGATACTGTTAAATTTTTCTGTTTGTAATAAATTCAGTGGGAGGATTTGAGAACTGATGGTTTGCTTTATTTTCCTCAAGGTGGACTCAGACTTATTAGTATATTTCATTTACATAGGACAGAAAATAATCATTTATTTACTAACTTAATTTTTCTCCACTTTGGGGGAAGTTATTCAGAGAAGAATTGTTCTGCTCTGTGCTATGGGGTTGGCTTGGTACATTATCAAATAATTAATAGATTCAATAAATTTCAGTGGGATTGATTTAGTGGGACTTATTCATTTCATGAGTTATTTCCCCCTAAATACTGAATGAAAATACATCAATTTAGAAAATTTTAGATAAGGAATAGAATACAGACATTAAATCGACCAAGAAAAATTGAGGTTAATGGCTAGTATTTTAATGCATTCCCTACCATTTTTTCAAGGCATATTTTAGTATAAAATGTATATTATTTTGTATCTTGAATAACCTAAATTTATGACATGGGGATTATAAAGAGTTTTTTCCAACATCATTTATAATTAATCAGCCTCTCCAAAAATCCATAAAAAAAATAGAATGAGTAAATGAAATGTGGTATAGTTATTCAATGGAGATCTAATGAGAATGAACAATCTAGAACCATTAGCAAAAACTGAGATAAATCCACAAACAAAACATTGTACTAAAGACACCAGACATAAAATAATACATACACTAAGTAAAAAAATAAGCAGAACTAATATACGCTGTTATAAGTAAGGATAGTGGTTACCTTTGTGGGTTGAGTGGCCGGAAAAAAGAATGATAGTGTTCTTAGGCAGTGGTAGTGTTGCAGGATTTTCTCTAGGTTCTTGGTCAAGCTACAAGAAATGAATTCCAAGAGCAAGCCAGGTTAGTTAGGCCAGTAATTTATTACGGAAGGGAGGGAAGAGAAATGGGAGAAAATAACAGGTCATAGGTCACAGGCAGAGAGGAAGGGGCTGAAGAGTGATAAAGAAGGCCGATTTACAGACTACAATTCCCCATTACAGATTACAAATGCCCAGGTTTTACTTGCGTACTATTCCAGGCAGGGGGGAAGAAGGCAAGAGCAAGGGGCAGAAGGCAAGAAAAGGGGCAGGTTCGGCCTTTGTGCTTGCTTTTTGAACCATTAATTATTCCGCCCCTTTACTAATGACAGGAGAGGAGTCCCAGCTGTTTGCTGTTTTGATTGATTACCCTACCCATCAATCCCCCCAGAGGGCCCAAGGATAAGTCCCCTGGACAATATCCAGGGCTTTTCTTTGATCCCGGGGGAAATCTTTCTGAATGGGAGTTCTAGCAAGTTTTTCCAGCAGCCATCTTGTGGGTACCGATGTCCACGTGGGCTTCTTGCCAGGTTCCAGATCCATCTATTGACTCCCTATTTTACTAACCTGCCTCAGTAGGATTCTGTTCATGGATGTGGATGTTCAGTTTTTAAAAAAATCTTCCCGATTACACTTGCTTATACTTTTGCAGTGTGTTCTTATTATATGCATTGCCTTTAAATTAGAAAAAAAAAATTTAATTGCCTTAGCAATTATTGTACAGCTTTCTTTGAACATTCACCAAGGTAGACCGGAGACTTTGCTTTCTTGATCTCTCCTTCAAAATGACTGAAGAGTTTGTCTACATTCTCTTGCCCCTCTTCATTTTACCTCTCCAATAATCATTATCTGTAGTACTAACAACTATTAAATAAAAAAATAAGAAGAATATTCTCCCTTTCTTAGGGTGCTTGGGCACAGAACAAATTTAATTAACAAATTATTGATATATTATGAGTTATTCTTAATTGGATCCTGCAGAACTCTCACCTTGACCATAACTTTTAAATCCTTTATTATAAAACCATTAAATCTGAATCAGAGCCATGGATAAAATGAAAATCTAAATTGCAAAAGGTAAGATTGCCAACTTATTTTTTACTGATCGTTTTTTAAGCAGTGGTCCTAAATGACTGAAGGTTGAGATGATTAATTTCATGTGTCAGCTTGGCTAGGTTATGATGTCCCATTGTTTGCTTAAGTACTGATCAGCTTTTTAAAGTGAGGGTATTTCAGGATGGAATTTGCATCTCTATTCAGTTGATTACATCTTTGATCAACAAAGGAGATTGCCCTCAGCAATGTGCAGAGACCTTTCATCCAGAGTTAAATTTTTTGAAAGCCAGAACTGAAGATTTCAGGGGTCAGAAAAGGAATTCCCACTCAACTTCAGCATTGGTTCTTGCAGGAATTCCCAGCCAACCGGTGCCCCCTGGGGAATTCTGACTAAGGACTTTGACCTCACCTGTATCAGAGTTTCCAGCTGCTTATAAAGTTCAGATTTGCCAGCCCCTTTTATAATAAATTTCTTACATATTTTTCCTGTTGGTTCTGTTTCTCTAGAGAAGAACCCTGACTAACATAGAGGGCCTAGAATAAATGATGTGTGCTACTTTTTTTCACTTGACTTTGGTTGGTTCAGACTTAATATAGTGCATTTTTCAATCTTACAGTATATTGCTACAAATGCTTCTGTCCAGCAAGGGAAATTCTCTCCATGTAATTCTATCCATATAGGGTTAGTAATGACCTGTGAGTGTTTGCTAGGTTACATTTGAGGTATGTTAGCTTTGGAGACTGTTTCAATGTAGTTTAATTATGGCATGCATAAATAAATAGTCAGTTGCTAGCTTAATGATGCTTTTTTTTTTTTTCAGCCATTCAAGTTAAATTTTCTTTCTTTTGTTGAATTGTTCCCCTAAATAGAACTCGCTAATGAGTTGTTTTGAATACTGGCAGGTTCTTTCTGTAACATGTGATTATTACATGTGATGACTGAGAAACATTCTTGGGAGAATCCTTCAAAGTTGGGCTTCAAAGATTATGGACGAGAGAGACATTTTGGGTGGTTCCTAGCAATTCCCCTCAAGGGGAATCTTGAGGACCAAAATGACTTGTCCAGACCACACAGCTTACAGTGACAAAGCCAGACCTTTACCTCTAGGGCTCTTCTCCAGACTCCTATCATAGCTTGGGGAAGATACTGAGCAGAGCTGTTATAGAGGTAGGGGTTTGTTCACATTTGCTCTAGATTTCCACCTCAGGGTAGAAACACTCTGGAATTCTCTCTTTGCAGAGAGATCAATCCCTCTGTTAGTGTTACTGGGTCTCAGCTTTTATACTCATTGTATTGCACCCTTGCACAAATACCTCACTGAATAGACTAGAGGTAAAATTCTTTTTGATTATGTCACTTTTAAGAGCATCCCTTCTATCATTTTTATCAGACCAATGTTTGCTAGTGCCCCATTATATGTTAGGCTCTAAATGACATGCTGGGAGCTTCATGAGGTTTAATATAGTCTAGACTAGCAAGGGAGAAGGATGAGTTTGAAAATGCATCCTCACCCCAGCAGGAGTTTTAATGGTGCGGGGTAAATGCCCTGGCCACTCTAGTTGCAGTGCATTGTGTCCTTATAGGGAATTTCTGCAGGGTCAGCATGATTAAGCAACTTTTCTCGTGCTCAGATACCAGATTAGTTAAAACAAAGCATCAATTTTCTCGCGCCAGAAAGGGTAATGGGCAGTTTCAATTGTACACTTCAAATGCATATCTCTTTTATCCATATCCAGCAGAGCAAGCAAGCAAGCAATCTTACAGAAGCTAATGTTC
>JAQZBX010075867.1:0-14527 GCA_029593785.1 Cabassous unicinctus
AAATCCATTTCAATTCCACTAACACTGTAAATGATCAGATATACCAAGATATACCAAAAAGAGAGCAACCTACAGTTCTGGGTAATCTGAGAAGACCAAGAGGCCAAATGTAGCCCCTGCAGTGATGTTTCTCTCAGACAGAAACATATTTCCTGTTCATGGAATCTGAGAATCAACCTTGAAAATAAAATATTGAGGAACATGATGGATATGTGAAGCATGGGGAATTATCCCATGTCTAAAGTGTAAGGTGAGACAAATTTGACCTCTAAGATAATCCTGATAGGTGTTAAGTATCCAAGACAGGGTTATCTAAAATTTCAGAAATAGAATACTAGTTAATTTTACTTTCTCAAGTATGGTACAGCTTAATTCTTTTCATGTTCTGAAATATAATTTTTAAGACTTGACAGTATAATTATTAAATAAAAAAGTTTGGATAGTGACATGTAATCAAATTTTGATGCAAGACATTCCAATCTCACTGAATTTCATAAGATATGGGAAGAAAATTAAAGAACTATTTATGTCTTTCCTACAAAAACTATTTGAAAAAACTAAAATAACTTGTGTAATTAAAACTAATTTCTATATAATAAAGATATACATATTTATTGTGATAAAAGAAAGAATAGCCTCTTTTTACATCATTAAAAACATTCTAAACAACAGGTTAGCACTTTCTCATCGTTCCTCTTTTAGACCAAGTAAATCACACATCGAGTCAATATTGATTTACATTTTTCAAAAAAGAATATCTATCCAATGCCTTTCTCTACAAGTGTGCAAATGGAAACCCAAGGAAGCCATGCCTTTCTCAATGACATAAAGATATTAGATAATCAACCTACAACTGAAACTCAGATCCCCCTACTGGCAGACATGTACCCATCTCTCTATGCCAGGCTGATTAGGGTAAGATACTAATATTTTTATTTTGTAAAGATCACATCTTCAAAGACTCCACTTTGCTAATTCTTTTGACCACTTATAAGACAAATTTTAGAATATAAAACTATGGAAATAGTCCAATGAAAATGTTTAGTGTCACAGAGTGGTTCTAAGGAGCAGTGTCAACATGAAACATAGCAGAAAGGAATTTAGAGAAATGGTAAAAGGTATTAACCTTTGGCAAAGTCACATACCTTTTCCAGGCCCTTCAATAATCTCTCTATTCAAAGCATCTAGAATATGCATTGTATATTTGTAATTTGTATTATTTGTTAAGAAGACGGATGAGAATTTTAAGGTGTTACCTTAATCTAAACACATTTATGATAAAAGAGTTCTTATACAGAAAGAATTATGACATTTCTCACTTTGGTGCCTACCTAAGTTTGTCTGATATAATATAGACAGATAATGAATTTCTTTGGTATAAGTATATCCCAAATATTACATGAGGCATACTCTTATTTAAAATTTTTTCAAGATTTATTTGAAGTTCAAATTAAAAGGGTATCCTAATTTTATTTGCTAAATCTGGCAACATTGAGCCCAGAACAACTGAGAACCTCAGGGTCACCAAGTCAAAAGCCGGGACTTCCTCATTTTAGTACTGTAAATTCCATATCCAGAATTTCCTTAGTCAGAATCCTAAAATGAAGATTTCTTATTACACTTTCACTTTTGGTAGGTAATTTCTGGTTCTGCAACCCAAGAGACAGGCTCCAGATGTTCCACGACTGAAGGCCTGAGGTCCCAGGAAGAGATGAGGGCTCTCAATGGTCCTAGCTGCTCCTTATCCAAGAATTTAAGGACAAATCAGAAGACAGTACTTTCCAGAAAGTAGTCACTATTGTAAAATTCCTTCTTAGTGTGCTTTTTCTGGGTTTCTCAACTTCAGTGCTATTGATATTTTGGACTGGAAAACTCTTTGTTCTGGTGAGCTGTCCTTGCATTATAACATGTTTAGCAATGTCCTTGGCCTGCACCCACTAGATGCCAGTAGTAGCACCACACTCCATCATTACAATTAAAAATTCCTCCAGGGTGATGGAAGAAATGATGGAGCACAGGGCATTTGTCAGGCATTGGAATTGTTCTGTACCATATTGCAATGACAGATATAGGCCATCATACATTTTGTCAAAATCTATAAAAATGTATGATGCAAAATGTAAACAATAATGTAAACCACTGACCATTGTTAGCAGTAATGCTTCAATATTTGTTCATCAATTGTAACAATTGTATCATAGTCATGTAAAATGCTATTAATAGGGGAAAATGTAGAGGGGTAGGAGATGAGGTATTTGGGATTCTCCTATATTTGTTATGTGACTTTTCTGTAATCTAAAACTTTTCAAAAATAAAGTGAAAAAAAGTAAGATACTGGGGGAACTTACAGAAGAAATTGTCATGGTATGTAAAAGATAACAGATCTTACTGTGATAAAAGACATAATGCAAATTTTTAAAAAAATTGTATCATTATTTTTTTAAGCTTTTAAGTATTTTATTTTAATTTTTTTGGCTTTATTTTGGAAAGGGTTTGGACTGCAGAAGACTCGCAGCTGTGGCAGGGGAGGATCACTGGTGGTGGGGGTATGTGTGGAGAAGAGTGCACCTGGGGCCTTCCTCTATGGAATATGGATGTGTTCAAATGGTCATGGGCTGTTGTCTCAGAAGGTGAAGACCCACACAATAACCGAAAGAATATTAAATTCTCATCCACACAATAACCAAAAGAATATTAAATTCTCATCCTGGGGAGTCCTGCTACATTCTCTAACATAGTGGCAAGAGGGGAGTTATTAAATACAAAGTCATCCAGAATTCTGCATTCAGTTAACAATCCATATTTCCACCAAGTTCTTGATTCTGTTTTTTCTCCTACCCCTGATATATCCTTAGATCATATTTGAATTATTTCACTTTCATGCTGTTCACTAGCATTTGGTCTTCCTGTCTATAGACTTGTCCTCATATCTGTCCATCACAATGCCACTGAAATAACTATTTACAAAAGAAATTAGCTTACATTTATGTATTTGTTTGAAAATGTATAAATACCTCTGGAAGGATATTTTGGGAGTTTTGCATATGACTGAGAGGAAGGGAATAGAAAATGGACCACGTGAATGCATTGCTTACTCTAAAAGTAATTAAATAAGTGCAAGCAAAATTAAAATAAATAAGTGAAAGCTATCATAAGGAAATCACTCTCCAGTACGTAAATATGAGTGAATCCCAGGTAAAAAGGTGGACATCGCAGTTCCCAAAAATGGTATCCAAATACTTCTCTACCATCCTTATTTGTCTCCTCTTTTCTGTAAAATATTAGGCTCAAAACATTCAAGAAATATTCTACATAATTATATAATATAACATGACAAGCGCTACACCACACTGGTTAGCGTAAACAACAAGCATTAATTGTCTCACAATGTGGTGGATGGAATTGTGTGCCTAAGGTCTTGGTCAACATTCTAATGGATGTGTCCACATTACAATGGACTCATTGCAAATAAGACCTCTCCAAGGTAAAGTTCAGTAAAGGTGTGGTTCAACTGAACCAAGTTGGGCTTTAATCCAGATTACTGGAGTCCTTTATAAGCATAAAGGTAATTTAGATACAAATTGAGAAAGCTGCTGGGAACAGACAGAACCTGGATTTCAACAGAACATGGAAGAGAAAGGAGAATATACTGCCATGAGAACTGTCATGTGACAGAAAAGCAAAGGGCCCACATTCCCTGGCAGTCAGTCACAGATAGCCACAGTCTTTTTGGAGAAAGCATCACCTTGCTAATGCCTCAATTTTGGTCTTTGCCTAGCCTCAAAATTGTGAGCCAATAAGTTTCTTTTGTTAAACCAACCCTTGTGTGGTATTTGTTTTAGCAGTTAGGAAATTAAAACACGTGGTTTTTGTAAGCTGTAAGTCCAAAATCAAGGCATCAACAGGCCACACTTTTTCCTGGAATTTTTGTGATCATTTTCCATCCCTTGATGATCTCTCTCTGGCTTCTCCTGGTTTCTTCTGATTTCTCTTGTTTGAATTTATTCTATTTATAAGGTTTCCACTCATAAGGATTCAGGACCACCCTTATACAGTTTGGCCATGCATAAAGAGGATCATTGAAAATACTGTAAATAAATGAGTCCACACACTGACATACCTTAACATATTCAAAGATAATATTTATTTAACCTCAAGAATGCAGAATAAGACTTGGACATGCCTTTAGTGGGATGCATAATTCAATTCCCAATACTACAGATCTGTACATTTGTGCAATCTCTCATCAACTTTGATGATTTCATCCATCAAAAACTGCTGAGATGTGACCCATAGCAGGAAGTCTTTTGTAGTTCCTCTGGACCAAGTTCAAATTTTTGATAGCCATGATTTCTGTTCATCATCCATTCTTTACTTATTTATTACACTACAAGGAGTTGTACTTATCTGTATATATGTATATTTGACCTCTCTCCAACTAGAGTGTGGGTCCCTGGAGATCTCAAACTATTTCTCTTTCAATTTTGCACTCCCTGCACCTATTTCTATGTCTACCCAAAAGTGCATGTTATTGAGTGCTATTGAAACAGAACTCCTAGCCCCTCTTTCATCATCTGAAATATATGAGAAATCCGTAATGGTCTTCACACCAGGGGTAAAAATATGTTCATTGTTCAAGCCCATGTATTAATTGCTACATCCAGGCCTGGGTCTCTGGTCTTATCTTCTCATGTTTTGACCTTCTTCCTGCTATACTGGCCTTCCATCTTTGGCTTAGGAATCAAATAATCATGAATTGAAATGCATTCATACCTTGAGTGAATTATGAAAATTAATTTAAGATGTGTAATAAAACCTGGATTCAATAGTTCTTTTCCTGACAGATTTGGAAATACTTCATTTCTTTGATTTTAAGGTATATTTTCATCCATAATATCACTGAGGTTGGATATATTGTATAATTGAGAGCAAAACTATCATATGTTATTGTTTAATTAACAAAATGATTTATTATGTATACATGTAATAACTGTAAATCATATATGAGTATAACAGTTAAAGCATACAAGACATAGAAAAGAAAGGTACATAATAAGAAATATCTCAAAGATAGTGGTCTTGTCACTTGGACAGAATGTCCCTACCTTTCTAATTAGGATACCCATTGGTTTGCTAAGGGCTAATTGGATAATTAATTGAGATTTATTTTTTTCAATGTTGTGCCTTTCAAAGTAAATGTTATTGATGAAATTGTGACCACAGAGTTTTGGTGGATTTTTCTAGAAAACACTGCTAGTAGCACAGTTAAATCTTGTAATAGAACTTGTAGTTTTGTTATTATTGTTCCTTCTTTGTTTGGATATTCATCAGCTAAATTTATACACTATTGAACAAAAAGTCAAAATAATCAAAAAAGAAAAAAAAACCAAAGCGGATATTGATGCTACAGACAAACTTCAGAAATATTGCAGGTGTGGTAACAGACCACTGCCATAAAGTAGCCACAATAAAGTGAGTCACATGAAATTTTTGTTTTCCCAGAGCATATAAAAGCTATGCTCACATTAAATTGTAGCCTACATATTGTTCAATAGCACTATGTCTAAAATAATGTACATACTTTAATTAAAATGTGACACAAAGACAGGAAGTGAGGACGTGCTGTTGGAAAAATGACACAGCTAAATTTGCTCAAAGCAATGTTTCCAAGAATTTGTTAAGTCATGCACTATTGCAAAACACAATAAAGCAAAGGGCAATAAAATGAGGGATGTTTATATCGACTTTAGGAGTTTAAGGGGTGCTTTGCTTTAGGACTAAAATGACTTGAAATACCTCTAATTCCAGCCTTTGTAAAGATGGTTCTTATGATAATTCATATAGCATTAAAGTGATACCAAAAGAATTAAACCACTGGTGTATTGGAAAAAAACTTCAGAATATTGATCATTATAACCATGTAGTCTGTTTCTTCAGTTCTTAAACAGATCTTGTATTGAAATATTTAAGTCAGTTTTTGAGTTATAGAACATCACTTTTTGTTGGTTATTGATTTTTCTTTTCAAAAGTGAATTTTAGTCTAAAATGGGCAGATGCTGATATGGATGAGTTAATTGACTTCTTGGACTGTGAATATCAAGCAACATGAACTTTTACAGAAAAACATTTGCAAGTAACTCTGCAATGTGTTCCAATTCAAAGTCATGTTACTCTTTTATAAATTGTAAATATCCTCCTCCCACTGATGGTTATTGTACCCAGCTAGAGGCACAATTCAGGCCTGTACATTTAGCAAAGGCAATGACTAATAGAAGAGAAAAGGTATATTTTATTGCCACACATAATATCAATATATTTCATGGCTCAAATTGGAGAAAATTTTGTACTTTGAGTGTAAGTGGAAGCCAATACCAAATTTGAATAACAAGGAGGTTTTCAGGAAGCAACTCTTGGCAATAGTTATTATTTGGGTAAATTTCAATTTTACAAGAATAAAGTCGATAAGTACATGCATTAATATTGAGGGCTTGGAATATTTGTCTGTTGTCTTTTATTAGGCTTTGCCTATATATTCGAGAGATTCTTGTCCCTCTTTCTGAGAACGCAGCAAGACTCCCCAGAATGGGCATTTAATATTTTCTTGTTTATTGTGTGGGTCTCCACCCACTGAGATAACACACTATGACAAGCTGAGCATATTCATTTTCCTTGGAAACATGCCTCAGGTGCAACCTTCCCCACACATCCCCCACAACCAAGATCTTGCACCAGTGACCCTTCCCTGCCATATTTGCTAAAAGAACATTTCTACAATTGTATTCTCAACCACAGACCTTCACCTCACCAAAGTTCATCTGTTGCTTCTTCCATCCCTCTCCCCAGTTCCATGGATAGCCCCACCTACCCCCCAAGCCCGGTCACCCTCACACTCCAGCACTGTCGACCCCACTCATATCCTTGCACACCATCAACCCCATCCACTGCCAAATCAGCCCCATCCACCTTATCATAGATTTTGCCCAGATTGAGCATCGGGTCATGACTCACTACACCATTACTATCTCCTGATAACTTACCATCCAGTCTCTATCTTTGTGAGTCTACTCTATATCCTTAGTTCATATCAGTGAACTCATGCAATATTTGTCCTTTAGTGACTGGGTTACTCTTTGTTAAAGAAAATGAGGTGGGGGCTGTGTGATATTATCAAGGGCTTTTGAAGGAAAGAATCAATACTAAGTACATAGTTTATTTAAGGATGTCATATATTTTAAGGGCTATATTACAAACAAATAGAAAAGGAAAGGATTCTCAATAAATAGCATTGTGAAAATTAGTATTCAATTTGTTAAAAGGAATTAGGCAATTACTTTGTAGGCAATCAATCTGAACAAACGTATACAAAATCACATAGAAACAAGTTGAAGACATTACACTTTAAGTTGAAAAAACATATTCAAGATAAAATGTAGAATAAGACATAATTTACTTCTCTGCTTTTATTCTTTGAATTTAAAAGATAAAATAAGTAAACTATACATTAAGAAGCATGCCTAATAAACATTAAATGAAATATACCAAACTGTGATATATTTTCAATATATTCTTTAGGAGTTAGTGTTCTTAAAATGTAAAATATTTTGCAAATCAATATGAAAATATTACTGTGAAGTAGAAATATGGCAACGTGCTTGAACAGAAATCTCACAGAAAATAATTTTAAAAATCATTGTAAATGAAATGTTTCCATAAAAATGTTTTGTTGTTTTTTTGTTATTGTTCACTCAGCCCTTTCCTAATTCTGAATGATTCTTTCAATTCTATCATGTCACTGAGGTCACCAACTGCTAAGATAATATTTTAATAATGAGCAAAATTCATTTTGAATTGAGCTGCCCAGAAGAGCTTCACCTCATTGAGTATGACTATAAACAGCCAAGGAAACACTCAAGGCTAATTATTTTATAAAAATTGTGGGGGTAGCATTGGATTTACTTTGTGAATTGGAACCATGGAACTTCAGTTACCTTGATCTTAATGTGCAATAATCAACACCACTCCTGGCATCACATTTGGTTTACAAGTGTTACAAGGTATCTATAGCATCTATGCTTCATATAATGAAATAAAGTCTGACGAGTCTTGAGGCTTACTTAAGTGTTCAGTTCTGGAGAGATTTATTAGTGTTAAGGGGAATAATAAGAGATTAAAGAATCTCTTCCTTGCATTGTAGATGGCAATCCCTCAAGCAGCTGTGTTTGCTGCCTTTGTCTCATCTCCACGTCTTCCTTCCATTCTTTAAGCTGTGAAGACGCCTCTGGGAGTTTACACAATGCACACCCCATACATTGTTGTCAGCTGTCTTCCCTTTAGTTCTGCTAAATTAAGGGACTGGAGGCTGGGACGGGTGGTGTGGGGGTGGAAAAAAGGGAGGATTAGAAACATGTGGATAGGAAAGTAGAAGGGAATTCCTTCTTGTTTTCCAAACACTGTTTATGTGAATCCAGCAGAAATAGACACTTGGCCCTGTCAAACAGCTTCTCAACATTTCACCACTCTCTTCACAGGTCAGAGCAGAGGTCTGAACACTGCTGAGGCCTAAGCCATCCCCAGAGGCTCAGACACCTGAGAGCCAAGACCCTTCTTCAAGTATTTAAAAGCAGCTGAGTTAAGCACATCCTCCAAGCTCTGAAAACCTGGTAATGATACCTCTTCTTTATTGCCTCCCAATATCAAACATAATAGCTGTCCTCTGCATTTCATAATCAGTACATGAATTGACAGTATCCCTTTTGTGTTCTTTCAGCCTTCTGCCACCTAAAATTCCATGTATTAAATTGCTCTAGGAATTCGTTTTAGTGAGTGAAACCTAAATTATATAATACTCATGACAATGTGGGGCAATTTTAGGCAATTTGTAATTCTTGAAATTCAACATAATGCTCTAAGTTCATATATTAAGTCTAAAATATATACCATTTATTCATCAGTATTTACTCATTCATCAATTTAATAAAAAATATAAAGAAACTATAATATGCTAATGATAGTCAAAGAGAGAAAGATAAACTCCAGGCCTCAAAGATTCATTTAAACAGACATTATCTAAGAACATTCTATGTCCCAATGAGCTGTCAAATGTCAAATATGTTGTCATAATTCAATTTCAATTTAATGCTGTGACATTGCCTGTGTTATCCAATGTTTAAACTTGAGGAATTTGAGAAATGAATAGGTTAAATTACTTATCAAATGTAAAAATCATGGTCAAAACACCAACCCATTATTTCATGTTCTCAATCTTATTGCTTTTCTCACATTGCTATTGGTAGAAGGTGAGAATATTCTTTTTAAAGTAAATAATATAGAGACTGACATGAAACAAAATGGAAATGCAATTATAATATCAATTTGTGCAAAGTAATTGTGACAGAGTTGAGAGGTTTGTTCTGGGCATGTAGAAAAAGGCTGAAGAAAGGGCAGTTCAGCAAAAGCAAAGACATATGCAAAGAACATGTGCAGAATCCAGGGAATCCACTCATAAGCTACAGGAAGAATTTGATCCAGAATTGTTAGATCATAGGGTAAATATGAATACAAGAAGTAAAAGTAAAAGGAGAATAACAAAGGCTGCTACTGATAATGATTATAATAACAATTACTAATGTATACCTTGTAACAAACAAGATTGCAATTTTGAAAAGAATCATAGTTTACCTATGGTTATGGGGAAAAAAGTGCAATTCTCATGAACTATTCATTAGATTTATGAAAGTTTTACAACAACTTAAATGCCTGAGTCTTGGTAGTGCCATTGTCCACATACAGATTAAACCAAACTGATTGAAGAAAAGCAAAATATGGATGTATATTTTGAAATATGCTCAATCCTACCCTTAGAAATTAAAAAGGCACATATATATGTGAATCAAAAAAGACTCATTCATAACTACCTTGCTCCTTACTATTCTCTACAGTGTAGCACTGCAACCCACCTACTCTTCCCTCCACCAGAGTCTTATTTGGAAATCTGAATCCTGTTTTAAAAAAAAGTCTCTAAGAAGATATTTTGGAACCCACCAATTTAGTGAGAGCTGCTTTCACATCCTTGTTCCTCAGGCTGTAGATCAGGGGGTTCAGCATGGGAATCACCACAGTATAAAACACTGCGGCCACTTTATCAGTTTCTAGATTGTAGTCAGAACTAGGCCTGCAATACATGAAAAGGATTGCTCCATGGAAGACAAAGATGGTTGTGAGGTGGGAGGTACAGGTGGAAAAGGCTTTGCGCCTTCCCTCTGCACAGCTCATCCTCAGGATGGTGATGAGAATAAACAAATAGGAGGTGACAATGACCATGATAGTGATGATCTCATAGAAAGTGGCCACAATAAATATCAGTAGTTCATTCAAAGACACATCAGAAAAGGCAAGTGACATGAGAGAGGGTAAGTCACAGAAAAAGTGGTTAATCACATTTTATCTATAGGATGGAATCTCAAGAGCTAAACACATGTGAATCAGAGAAGAAACTTTTCCACAGAAATAACAGGCAGACACTAGTTCCAAACAGAGCTTCTGGGACATGATCACCAGGTACAACAGTGGGTAACAGATGGCCACAAAGAAATCATAGGCCATCACAGCCAGCAGGATGACCTCAGTGATCACACATGTGCAAAACAAGTAGAATTGTACAGTGCATGCCAGGAAGGAAATGAATTTTTTCTTGTCTAAGATGTTGGCCAGCATCTTTGGCACAATTGTATGGAGTAATAGAAATCCACAAAGGACAAGTGGCTCAGGAAAATGTACATGGGGGTGTGCAGCTGAGAGCTGGCCTGGATCACTGTGATCATGCCCAGGTTGCCCATCATTGTGACTCCATAGGTGAAAAGGAAGACCAGGAAGAGGAAGACGCTCAGCTCACGGAGGTCTGACAATCCCACAAGAATGAACTCTGACACAGTACTGCAGTTTCCCTTCTCCATGTCACCACTTCATTTGAGATTGGAAAAAAATATAAACTAGGAGTCATTTTCATTATAAATCAAAAATTGAGTTTTTGATCTCTCCTAAAAACAAAATGAGAAGAATTTTGTAAGTTAATTTTGGAAGCAAGATACAGGACATTTATGTCAAGTTTAGAAGGAGTTCAGAAACAGTAGAATTCCAATGTATGAGTCACAGTTTGTTCGACAGATTACACAGAAACATTAAAATTACTGACATCTACAGAATCCTATATGATTCTTTACATTCATCCTCCACACTTTAGGGACATTGAATCAATAGAAATAAGTTAAATTATTGTTTAATTGGCTTTATTAATCCATGGCTTCAAATCTATTTTTCCCCATGGAAGTGATGGAACAGTTATTTAAGATTGCTATCCCCTAAGTTTTCATCTTGTGTTGACATCTGTAGATGCAGAAAATAGCTTTGATACTATATAATAGCATTTTCTCAAAAACATTAGCATAGTTACTCTGTTCATTCTTCACTTCATTGTTGGTCAGATTTCAGCGAATTGAATACTCTTATATTTCTACCAGTAACTATGTAATTTCTTGTAACTATTACCCCAAAGCCCTAAAAAGATATTTTTGATAAATTAATTTAACTACTTTGAATCTATTGCAAGAACTGATCGAATGTATGAATAGCAATTATTAACAAAAATGCCTACTGATGCATTGCAGCATTATTTATGATATTAAATCTAAGAAGTAAATTAAGTGTTAAATAAAAGGGAACTAGTCAAAACTATTTCACATATATATGGTGAAAAACTATGCAGCTATTAAATGATAATTTTGATGAATTTTGATGATTTGAAAAATGACTTGATAATATTGTAAGTTAAAAAATACTGAGCCTTATTATGCAGGCAGAATTTTATGCATGCCTATATAAGTTGCATTGTATATTGAATCCTCATATCATCTTTGAAATAGAAACATTTTATCTCTATTCTTTTAAAGAGGACTCTGCAAACTTGTCTGAACTTTCACAAAATATGTTTTTATCAGGTATAGTTGGGAAAAACGGTAGCATTTTTTTTAATTGGAAGAAGATACCTTTAAGTCTTAGAAAATAGCAAATGCAAATAGAGAATAAAGATTATCTCTCCTCCTGACCCTGATCGTACATCGATGACTATAGATGAATCAGCTGGATTATTATGGGCAGAAGAGAATCTTGACCAGAAACCAACACAACAAAGTATTTCCTCCATTGTTTAACTGATTTAGAATAGGTCAAGAATACAGGCATATAGGAATCCCTGCTTGAAAACAAGGAATGATTCTGATGATATGGTTTTGTCTATTTACTGACTTAGAAAATTGAGTCATTTACTTTCCTTGAGTTCAAAGTAGTACATAATATTGAAAACCTTTTCCTGTTTTCAAAACTAAAGGTTAAAAATCAGGATGTTTCAAACCCATGAAGCAGTGGTTCACGCTAAGGAATGACTGTATTCCTCAAAGGTTCATTGGCAACAACTGGAGACATTCTTGGTTATGACATTTGGGTGAAGTGCTGCTGGCACAGTTAAACATCCCACACTGTATGTACAAGGCAATACCCCTACAATTAATAATAAAGAATTATCGGGCACAAAATGTCAATATGGTAATAAGTTTGAGAAGCCCTGCCATTAAAAGGCATTTCAAAACGTGTTTCACAAGACCAAAATGATTCCTCTCTTTTCTACTTCAGAGGTTCTTCACATGCCTGGGTCTATCCATGAACGCTCCTGAGTATCTGTTACTGCCACTTTCACCTTCAGCTTCTAGGAGACTGTCAGGTGAATCTCTTTGTTTCTCTTCTAGGTTCCATGGGTGGAGTTAGGGTAAATGATCGATAAAAATAAAATAATGCATGCTTCCCATTTTGTTTATATAGTTTTCCTTCTCATACTAATAGCAATTACAGGATACTCGTTCTGAAGATTAAATTGTTTCCATTACCTCTCTAGCATATTTTATAATACTCAAAGAGAAAAATATTTCCATGAAGGAATTCTCGAAAACATGATTTTTTCTTAAAACATTCTTTAATTAAAAGACAGCTGAAGCAGAGATTTGTAAGAAAAAACTCTAATTCAACTCCTTTACAATTTTCTCTTCTCTTACATATGACTATATTTAATTAACCCAATGAGGAGAAACATGAAAACAACCGTCCATCTCTTTCCACATATCACTCATATCCATTCTCAAATCACCAGAATTTAGTCCAAACAACCAACCTGTGGGACAGACATTGTTTCCCCTGTTTCTGAAGATGCAGTGATGGAAAATGTTACAGGCTTTATATATTTTTTATGTCCCTCAGGCCCACATTCCTTAAGCTTTCTGAAATCATTGCTTATCTCTGTGGGATAGCAACAAGATATCAAGAAAACTACCCTATTTTGAGACAGAAACAATTATTGATGACCATGCAATGTAAACAAAGGGAGGGAACTATTCCAATTGATGTAGTATCGTAATACAATACAATTTCTTCCAGAATTCACGATGAACTGCAGAGCATTTTATGTTGCATGTGAGCATTGCAGTGTTCACATTGCTGTTATGAAATATATAAATATGTCTTCCAGTGTTGTCTATCCATATTCAAAAGTTCCTAAGAACATAGTGTCTGAAGTTACACCAGAGTTCTAACAAATACGAGTAAAGTTTTGTGAGTAATAAGCTTTCTTTTTGTGTTATAATAATAATAATTAGAATAATATTTGCTCATATTACTGAGTATTTTCCATGTGCTAAGTTATGTAAATATGACCATAGATGTTGTTATTAATTAAGGTAATAACAAACTGAATGAGGGTGGACCATAATCCAATATGGTTGAAGTCCTTATAAGCAAAAGAAATTGGACACAGAAGAAAAAAGAAACAGAAAAAACAAGTATCAAGGATTCCCATTCACCAGACCCAGAATGCTGCAATCTTTGGGTAAACATCATTGCTTTGCTGTGTCTTGAATTTGGACTTCACTTAGCCTCAAAAGCATGAGCCAATAAATCCCTGTTGTTTAAGCCAAATGATTTTTTAGCATTTTTTTTTTAACATCAAGGAAACTAAGACACTGTCCATGGAAAGGAATGGCATTAGACACATATAAGCCTACATAGTTATGTTTTGAAATCAGATATAAAATAGAGTGATGATAATATTTAACATCTTTTCTTTATCTTAGTACACCCCCCAAACTTTGCCTCAGGAAGCATGCCTACTGATAAAGAGAATCCCATTAGAGCAAAGCAATAAGAAAATCTCTAAAAATCATTGTCTTGGTGGATTACACTCACATCAAGCTGCCTTGCCTATCTATTTATTTTAGTTTTAAGGGGCTTTGATGTGTTTTTAAATATTGATTCAAATTAAAAGGAAATCTGAGTGGAATTGATTTCATGTTCGTTACACATAAATTGAATAATCTAAATGTGAAACCCCATATTGTGATGAAAATGTGCTAAAATCACATAAGGTAATACAATGCTAATAATGTGTTATATTTGCAAGGTTCAATTTCGTTTTTTTTTTTTTTTTTTT
>JAQZBX010075868.1:0-14526 GCA_029593785.1 Cabassous unicinctus
TTGTCCCCAAAATGCCCTGTGTTACACCTTTTCTTCCCTCTCCCTCCCCTCAAAATCTCTGGTGACTGCTGCCTTCATATCAATATTACAAGTCCTTTCATTACTAGAATAATATTAAGTTTACTTTAGTTCATAGTTGCATTTCCACCTTATGTGTGTTCATTATCCAATCTTAAGGATATTGGATGGTGATACTTATTCTGCTTCAGATTGAGAAGGGGATTAGATCCCATGGGGCAGATGAGTGAAACTGTCTTCCTTGCAGTTGTGCATCTCACTCTTTTATGGGATGGGTATAGTTCCTTTGTTAGTTGTTCTGGGTGAGTCCAATGAATTGGAGAGTAGGTGTTGGCTGCAAATCTCCTGAGATCCAGGGCTCAACCTGCATATAAACAGCCAGAAGATTTAACTCTCTAGGACACATATTTAATGGGCATATTGTTAATTATAGGTTCAAATAAAAGGCGAACAATAACCATGTATAGGAAAATTATAAATGAGTGAAATTATAATACATTGGAGGGATAGGTTATCACATATTCCAAAGTGAGGTCCACTGATGAGGTGCTGAAATCCTGGGGTTACCTACCCTGTCTATAATGTTCATAAGTGTCTAGAGCCCTCAGGACCACCCCTGCTTTAGGCACTGTTTACTGCAGCAGTCAATGAGATCCTCCTAAGACTTGCATGAGGGTAACCTCTGGAATGATGTCCCAACTCTCTATAAAATCTTCTAACCAAAAAAACTCATTTGTATTTCATTAATATTTCCCCCTTTCAGTCAAGGTCTTTTTCCAAATGCATCACCAGTTGGTGCTTAGTAATAATCCATTGGTACCAGGGAGGTTCATACCGAGGAATAATGTCCCTCACTGGGGAGAAGGTAATATGTTTATATGCTGAGTTTGGCTTAGAGAAAGTCCACATTAATGCAACAAGGATGATTTCAGGAGGTAACTCTTAAGCAATATATAATACTAGACTATGTTTCAATTTCACAATAACAAAGTTTATGAGTACAAATATCAATATCAAGGGTTGCTAGGCACTGCTCTTGTACTCTAGGGATTCTTGCCACTCCATTAGAGAATGTAGCAGGACTTCCCAGGATAAGAATTCAATATTCTTTCAATTATTGTGTGGGTCACCACACAATGAGACAACAGCCCATGACCACTTGAACACATTCATATTACATGGAGACATGCCCCAGGTGCACTACTCTTCACACATGTCCCCACCACTGTCACCCTCATCTGCCACAGTTGAGACCCTTCTGCAATTCAAAACCTCCCTAAGAACAAAGTCAAAAAGAAAATATTAAATTGAAAAAATAAAAAATTATAATGCATATATTAATTTTTTAAAAATCTTTTTTGCATTCTGTCTTTCATTCCCATAAGGTCTATGATGGTCTTGCATCTCAGGGGCTTACAGATGGCCACATAATGATCATATGCCATAAGGAGAAGCATAATCTCATCACATCCTGTCTTTTACTATTTTCTCTTTCTTCTTGAATTCTTGTTGGTAGATTTTGTGTTTCTAGGAATTTGTCCATTTCATCTAGGTTATCTAATTTTTTTGTGTATAGATGTTTATAGGATTCTCCTACCATCCTTTTTATTTCTATGGTGTCAGTGATAATGTTCTCCATTTCTTTTTCATTTTAGTTATTTGTATATTCTCTTTTGTGTGTGTGTAGACCTTTTTCTTCATTTTATGGATATTTTCAAAGAACCAACTTTTTTTTTAATTCTCTAAGGTTTAATTCTCTATTTCATTTATCTTACCTCTAATATTTGTTATTCATTCCTTCTTTCTTGCTTTCAGCTTAGTTTACTCTTTTATTTTGTAGGTCCTCCATTAGTGATTTTAGGTCTCCAATTTGATTTCTTTTTTTCTTTTTTTAATATCATCCTGTAGAGTTATAAATTTCCTTTTATGCTTGTCTTCCTTGCATCCTTTAAGTTATGGGATGGTGTGTTTTTGTTTTTATTCACCTTAAGCTATTTTCTAATTTCCCTTGTGGTTTCTATTTCAACCCATTGGTTGTTTAAGCATGGGTTAATTCTCACATACTTGACAATTTTCCACTTTTCCATCTGTTATTAATTTCTAGCTTCTTGCATGAGTTCAATGTTTTCAAATTTATTTTGAGGTGTTGTATGATCTAAGATTTGGTCTATACTGGAGAATGTTTCACGTGCACCACAGAAGAATTTGTATTCTGCTGCTTTTGAGTGAAGTATTCTATATATGTCTGTTTGGTCTAAGTGTCATTTAAGTTTTCTATGTCCTTATTGATCTGAAGTCTAAGTGTTACATCCCTTATTGAAAGTGGTGTATTTATGCTGCCTACTATTGTTGTAGAACCTTCTATTTCTACCATCAAATCTTTCAATATCTACCTCATATAATTTGGGGTTCTATCATTAGGTTCATATAAATTTATAATTCTTATGTCATCTTTTTTATTTGACTATCAGTATATAATATTGATTTTTCTTGTCACTTGTAACAGTTTTTAATGTAAGGTATATTTTATCTTATAATTGTATAGATACCCAGCTCTCTTCTGTTTATCACTGTATAGTACTCCATCTTTTCACTTTCAACTAATTTACATCTTTGAATTTAAGGTGAGACTCTTCTAAACAGTGCTGAGGTCATGCTTTTTTAATCAATTTTGTTAATATCTCCCTTTTGACTGGAGCATTTAATCCATTTACATTTAAAGTTACCGCTGATAATGAAGGAGTTTTTACTGCCATTTTCTTATTTCATCTTTTAAAGTCTTAGTCTTATACTATTTTGTCACTAATCTTTGATTAATGATTAATTTCATATTTATTTGACTTTTTGTAGTATAACATTGAGTCTCCTTTCATTTTGTTCACATATTTTCCAGATGTCTTTTTATGGTTACCATTGCACATAAATATAACACCCTAAATCTGTAACAATCATATTACATTCAATAACATATACAAACACTGACCCTATACTCCTTCATTGCTCCAACTTTTTGATTTTTTTGTGACAGTTTGGAGTTCTTTTTTGAATCCCAAAAAGAAAAAGATTATCTTTTTGAGTGAATCCATTATTGTGCATGTGAGACACTTTTTTTTTTTTTAAAGATCCATCTATTTTATTTTATTTATCGCCCCCCTGCTGCTTGTGCTGCTGTGTCCATTCGCTGAGTGTCTTCTCCGTGTCCGCCTATCTCCCCCTCACTGCGAGGTCCCACCGCATCAGCCCACGGCGCCACGCGAGCCGGCCTGCCCCCACAAGGAGGCGCCAGGAAACGAACCCGGGGCCTCTCATATGGTAAACGGGTGCTCTATCCATTGCGCCACACCCGCTTCCTGCCGTGAGGTTGCTGCATCAGCCCACCGCACCGCTCAGGCCGGCGTGCCCTCACAAGGAGGCCTCGGGTCATGAACCCGGACCTCCCACATGGTAAACGGGGGCTCTATCCACTGAGCCACACCCACTTCCCTAGACACTTTTGATTGGACTATATTAGTAAGGTGTGACTTAAGTTAAGTATCCACCTTCTTGCTGGGTTTTATATAAACAGAGACACAGAGAGACACACACAGAAAAAGGGAGTTCTGTTATTTTTGATGCTGCCATGTGAGAGGACATGAGAATCCATAACAGTCAAAGCTTAAGTATAAAGCCCCCAAGAGAATGGGCCCACAGAGCAGCTCATGGCTGAAATGATGAACAAAATGCATGAAAGCACACATTGGGAAGAAAGCAGAGCAGATGAGAATGAAAAGAGAAGCTTGGAAAGAGACAAGCACTATACCTGGTTACCCACAACTGAGATCTTGGACAGTAGATTCTGGAGGGTAAGTCAGGGACTTCATCAGAGACTAGTGGCCATCTTGCTTCACCATGCGGCAGGACCCCAGGATCACCAGTAGCTAACATGGGTGAGAAAGCATTTCTGCTGATGTCTTGATTGGGAAACTTCATGTTCTCAGAACAATAAGATCTTACCCTAAAAAAGGCCCATTTTAAAAGTCAACAATTTCTGATACTTTGCATCTGCAACTTTGTGGCAAACTATGATATACTTGTTAAAATAATATCTTTATACATAGCATGTCCCAAACCAAAGATTTATCACTCCTTTTCATGCATTTGCATTTTGCAACTTGTATGAAAAATGAAGCTGCATACCAAAAGTACAATACAGTAATCCTGGCATTTATAATTACCCATTGTGGCAGTTTCAGATTATTTATGATTTCCAAAAAAAGAGATTTTGTTTGTAAACTGGTCTGTTCTTCTGGGTGTGATCCCCTTTGATTGTATTAGATTCAGTTGAGACTTCAAATGAAAAGTGGCAATTTAAGGAGATCATACAGCTCAACAATAAAAAGACAAAGTATCCAATTAATAAATGGGCAAACAAGTTGAAAAAATATCTGTCCAAAAAAGAAATACAAATGGTGAAGAAACACATGAAAAAAATGTTCAACATCATTAACTATTAGGGAAATGCAAATCAAAACTACAATGAGATATCAGTTCACATCTATTAGACTGGTCACTATTAAAAAGTAACAAAACTCAATGTTGGATATCATGTGGAAAGTTAGGAACACTAATTCATTATTGGTGGGAATGTAGAATGGTACAGCCACTGTGGAGGACACTTAGAGTTCCTAAGGAAGTTGAATATAGACTTGCTATGGAATCTGGCAATACCATTGCTAGTTATGTACCCAGAAGAACTAAGAGAAATGACACCAATAGACATCTGTACAGCCATGTTCATAGATTTGTTATTCACAATATCCAAAAGTTGGAAACAACCCAGGTGTAGATTAACTGATGAATGGATAAATAAGTTGTGGAGTATACACATGATGGAACATTATACAGCAGTAAGGAGAAATGAATTTGTGAAATATGACAACATGAATGAACCTGGAGGACATTATTTTGAGTGAAGGAAGCCAGACATGAAAGGCAAACACTGTATGATTGTCCTATTGAAAACTAAATAGATTATGTGAAATATGAATATGGGAAGAATTGCATATATAAGATCATTTTTCTTTGAAAATGAACAAATGTAAGTTAATACAATAAAATGCTAATATTAGAAAAAAAAACATTATTCTAAGTGAAGGAGACCAGACAGAGAGTGCTACATATGGTATGATTCCAATTATATAAAATGTAAATATATATCAATTTATAAAGATGAAGTGAGATTAGTGGTTATGTAGGTGTGAGAAAGGAATGCTAATGGGTGTGGAGTCTCTTTTTTGGAGTAATTAAATTGTTCAAAAATTTTTGTATGATGAATGCACAACATTTTGATTATACTAAAAGATATTGATTATACACTTTGGATAGAATATCCAGAAACAGCAGCTATGTACAGTGGGGGAAGCATAAAAAGATTGAGAGGTGAGGAATTTTCTTGTTTGTTTGTTTTTTGTATATTATTATTATTGAAATATGAAAATGCTTTAATAATGTTTGAAGGTTGGAATGCAGAACTATGTGATTATAGCAAATACCATTGGTTGTACACTTTGAATGAATTGTATGCTTTATTAATATGTATCAATAAAATTGATTTATTATTTTTTTAAAGAAATAAGTCTGTCTGGTGTCATCAAGGAAGAAATACGCCAGTGTGAGTGGAGAAAAGAGAATGAATGAATGTGCATAAGTCATAAAGAGGCCAAAGAGGCTACAGAAGGTCAAATCATAGCAAGGATTTTGACTGTTTGTATGAATGAAATAGAGGAACTGCAGAGTTTTATACAGGGAAGCAACCTTAAAACACAAGTTTTAAAAGGAAACTCTGGAATTGTTGAACAGGGACTCAACAGGACAAGAATTCAATCAGAAATAATTATGAGAGTCCATTGCTAAAATCTAGGCAAAAGATGACTGCAGCTTATAACAGGCTAGGAAGGGAAATGTTGTGAAAATATATCAAACTCTGGATAAAGTTTGAAGGAAAACAATATATTTTCTTAATAGGTTAAGTAGAAATTGTGATATCACCAAAATTTTGGCTTCAATATTTTTAGATTGGATAACTGGAAGTATGATAAATTTTTCTGGAGAAGGATGCATGCATAGCATTTTTAGGGGTAAGAATAATCCCTAATTGTGAAGATGCCTATTATGTACATAGAGGAAGATATCAAGTAATTAGTTGAATAAAAAATCTGGCATTCAGGTGAGAGGTCTAGGGTAGAATCATATATTTGAGACTCTTTAGCATAGAGACACTACTTAAAGCCAAGAGAATGCTCAATTTAAATTTATTTTAACATAACATAAGGAAAGAAGTTGAATCTCTCAACTTTGGTTTCCTAAACATGTTTGTCCAGTGAAATCTCAATTTATCTTAATTAATGAGAGATAAGTGTTTCCTAATCTTCACTTTTCTTTCAGGAATACTTATGCACTGTGGTGATTCCTAAAATACAAGAGAAAGGTTTCTCCCCTCTACCATCTTAACTTCATCACCATTTCTCCTATCTCTACTTCTTTTTACTTTAATCCCTAATCTTCCCTTTCCTCTATATAGCAATGCCAAACTTGTGACATGGTAGGTTGCTTGTTGATAGTTTGGCACAAATCAGGAAATTACTGCCTCTTGGTCAATAGGACTTCACCTTGAGAGGTTTTCCAGTTAAAATATGGACTTAAATTAAGTCTTCAATACTTTTATGACATTTTGAACATCAATGAGCACAGTTAACCCGAGCCATGCTCTCAAAGCCTTCCAAAGTGGCATTATATAATTTTCTCTGCTGTAGCCCAAATACACAAATTAGTGGCAAGTTAAAATATGGAAAATCCCATGCAAATAGCAAGCCAAAGAGAGCTGGGGTAGATAAAACAATATAAGAAAAATAGATTTTTAGTCAAAAACTGTAACAAAGGACAAATTAAGGACACTATATATTGAAAAATGTGCCAATTTAGCAAAGTGATTTTAGGAATGATAAACATATTTGCAATTAACAACAGGACCCCATTATGTGATGGGATTATTCATAAAATTCTAGGGAGAAATGGATGGCTTTCAATTAATAGCAACAGGCTTTAATGAGCCACATTCAATTAAAGCCAAGGACCAGATAACTTACCTATTGAATTTTACTAAACATTTCATGAAGAATTAACACAAATCCTGCTCAAACTCTTCCATTAATTGAAGAAAAGGGAACACTTCCTAACTCATTCACTGATACCAGCATCACTCTAATACAAAGACAAAAATACAAGATAAGAAAATCACAGACCTGTATACTTTATGGATAACATATTCTATAGAATGAAAGAAAAAAACAGAATAATAAATGAATAAAAAATAAAATATTTAAAAAGAATAAAAATATTCAGCATAACAATAGCAAATCAATTCCAACAGAAGATTTTCAAAATATACACCATGATCAATTGGGAATTATCTCAAGCATACAAGAGCGATTAAACACAAAAAATTCAAATATTGCTCATTTTGAATATTTGAATGAAGGAAAAAAATCATCTCAATGAAGAAAATACATTTGACAAAATCCAGCATCTCTCCTTGATAAAAATGTTTAGCAAACTTGAAATATAAGAAAATTTCCTCAACATGAAAAAAGGCATACATGATAAAACCAGAGTTAATATCATAACAATGGTGAGAGACTGAAACCATTAGATTAGGAATAAGGCAGGATGCCCACCGTGATGGTTACAGTAATGTGACAACTCGGCCAAGTAATTGTACCCAGGTGTTTGGTCCAGCAAGCACTGGGCTAATTGTAATACAAGAGCATTTATGGACTTCAATCACCAGTGAGGTTACTGCTTGGATGGCTGATTACATCTGCATCAATCAGGGAGATTGCAATATCAATGGGTGATGCTTTTATCCAATCAGTTGAATGCCTTAAAAGGGGAAGTGATTTCGAAATTCAGAAAGAATTTTCCAGCTCCTCATCGGACAGCCATATTCTCCCAGAAACTCATCAAGGACCTTTCATTGGAGTTTCATCGGAACCCCTGGTTTGCAACTTGCCTGTGGAACCCGGACTTGTGCATCCCCATGGTCACGTGAGAGACTATTATAAAATCTCATATTTTTGACAGATATCTCCTGTTGATTCTGTTTCCTGAGAGAACCCTGACTAATATAGCTTGGTACCAGGAGTGGGTTGATCCAACTCTCATTCCCAAAGATTCTGGACGTTGTTAGTCCTGCTTGAATTGGTTTGTTGCAATTTTCCACTGACTTTAATCACAGGGCATGGCAGTACTAGGAGATTACCTAGAGGATCTCCAGCATTCCAGGCAAAATCTTCTTTACCCCCATTATGTAGATGTAGTCCTATTTTCCCTTGATAGTCAGAATCAATCACCCCAGCCAGTACAGTAATTCCCTTCTTTGTCTGTTGATTCACAGGTAAGAGGAGCCCACAGGGACCAGGTGGCAGTCTTACCTTCAAGTTCAATGAAATCATTGTTCAGTTCCCTGGTGGCAGCACTCCTCCTTAAGGGACTAAATCCTGTAGACCAGCAGAGCTTAAGGTTGCAGAGACAGGAAGCAAATTTTTTTCCCAATGGGTCACTAGGGGTAATAGTGAGTGGTGCCACTCCCATTTCCACCCCTTGATTCCTGGACCCATGAATCCTGGTTATGGGAGAAACAGCACCATAGAGAGGATGCTGATTCAGAGAATACACAGCCTCCTGTAGAACATTGCCCCAGCCCTGCAAGGAATTGACACCTAGTTGGTGCTGTAATTGAGTCTTCAAAAGGCCATTCTACCATTCTATTAATCCAGTTACTTCAGGGTGATGGGGAACATGGTAAGACCAGTGAATTCCATGGGCATGTGCCCATTCCCTAACAACATTTGCTGTGAAATGGTTCCTTGATCAGAAGCAGTGTTGTGTGGAATGCCATGGCGGTAGATAAGACATTCAGTAAGTCCACGGATGGTAGTTTTGGAAGAAGCATTGCATGCCAGAAATTCAAACCCATATCCAGAGTATGTGTTTATTCCAGTTAAAACAAATCACTGCCCCTTCCATGGTGAAGTGGCCCAATGTATTAACCTACCATCAGATAGCAGGCTGGTCACCTCAAAGAATGGTGCCATATCGGGGGCTGAGTGTGGGTCTCTGCTGTTGGCAGATTGAGCATTCAGCAGTGGCTGTAGCCAAGTCAGCCTTGATGAGCCCATGCATAAACTCCATCCCTACCTCCATGGCCACTTTGTTCATGAGCCCATTGGGCAATGACAAGAGTGGCTGGGGAATGAGGCTGAGCATTAGCCACAGAGCAGGTCATCTTATCCACTTGATTATTAAACTCTTCCTTGCTTAAGACACCCTCTGTTGAGCATTCACATGGGACACAAATATGTTCATGTTTTTGGCCACTCAGAAAGGTCTATCCACATAGCTCTTACCCAGACCTCCTTGTCACCAATTTTCCATTCATGTTCCTTCCAAGTTCTTGACCATCCAGCCAAACCATTGGCAACAGCCCATGAATCAGTGTACAAACGCACTTCTCGCCATTTCTTCTTCCAAGCAAATTGAACAACAAAGTGCACTGCTCAAAGTTCTGCCCACTGGGAGGATTTGCCCTCACCACTTATCCTTTAAGGATGTCCCAGAAAAGGACTGCAGTGCTGCAGCTGTCCACTGTTGGTTGGTACATGCATATCGTGCAGAACCATCTGTAACCAGGCCCCGAGTTTTCTCATCCTCAGTCAACTGATTGTAAAGGACTCCCCAAGAGGCCAAATCTGTGGACTGGGAAAATGAAGGTAACATAGCAGGGGTGGTGACCATGGGCATTTGGGCTACTTCTTCATGTAACTTACTTGTGTCTTCAGGACCTGCTCGAGCCCTATCTCATATACACCACTTCCACTTTATTATGGAGTGCTGCTGTGCACATGCAACTTTACGGTTTGGTGGGTCAGAAAAAACCCAGCTCATGATAGGTAACTCTGGTCTCATGGTAACATGATGGCCCATGGTTAAGTGTTCAGTCTCTACTAAGGCCCAGTAGCAAGCCAAAAGTTCCTTATTAAAAGGGAAGCAGTTATTTGCAGAGGATGGCAAGGCTTTGCTCCAAAATGCTAAAGGTCTGCCAAAAGCCCCAGACAGCACTTCTATTTGCCACTGAAAGTTCCAGCACCATTGGATCTGCTGTATCATATGGTCCAAGTGGTAATGCAGCTTGCATAGCAGCCTGGACCTGTCACAGGGCCTCCTCTTGCTCCAGTCCCCAATCAAAACCAGTAGCTTTTCTGGTCATTGGTAAATGGGCCACAGTATCACACCCAAATGAGGAATGTGTTGTCTCCAAAATCAGAAGAGGCCAACTAAGTGTTTTGCCTCTTTATTGGTTGTAGGAGGGGCCATGGGAAACAGCTTATCCTTTTCTTTTGAAAGGATAACTGGACAGGCCCCACACAACTGGACACCTAGAAATTTCACTGAGCTGGAAGGACACTTTATTTTTGTTGGATTTATCTCCCATCCTCTCTCACGCTAATGCCTTACCAATAAACAGAGGCTTTTCTACTTCTTGCTCAGTAGGTCCTATCAACATGATATCATCAATATAATGGACCAGTGTGATGTCTCATGGGAGGGAGCAACAATCAAGGTCCCTGCAGACAATATTATGGCATAGGGCTGGAGAGCTGATATACCTCTGATGCAGGACAGTGAAGGTATACTGCTTGCCTTGCCACCTGAAAGCAAACTGTTTCTGGTGGTCCTTACTAATGGAAATTGAGAAAAAAGCATTTGCCTGATCAACAGCTGCATACCAGGTACCAGAGGAAGTGTTGATTTGCTCAAGCAATGGTACCACATCAGGGACAGCAGCTGCAATTGGAGTCACCACCTGGTTAAGCTTATGATAATCTACTGTCATCCTCCAAGATCCATTTGTTTTCTGCACAGGCCAAATAGGAGAGTTGAATGGGGATGTGGTGCATCCTTCAAGTCCTTGATGGTCACACTAATCTCTGCAATCCCTCCAGGAACCAGGTATTGCCTTTTATTTACTATTTTACTAGTCAGGGGCAGTTCTAGAGGCTTTCACTTGGCCTTTCCAACCATAATAGCCCTCACTTCACAAGTCAGGGATCCAATGTGGGGGTTCTGCCAGTTACTGAGTACATCTATTTCAATTATTCATTCTGGAACTTGGGAAATAACCACAGAATGGGTCTGGGAACCCACTGGACCCACTGTGAGATGGACCTGAGCTAAAACTCCAACAATCACCTGACCTCCATAAGCCCTTACTCTGACTGCTGGACCACAGTGACATTTTGGGTCTCCAGGAATTAATGTGGCTTCTGAGTCGGTGTTTAATAATCCCTGAAATGTCTGATCATTTCCTTTTCTCCAATGCACAGTTACTTCTGGCAAAAGGCCATAGGTCTCCCTTGGGAAAGGTGTGAGGAAGATTAACAGTATAAATTTTTGGCAGTTTAACAGGCTCCTTTGCCAAGGGGACCTGGCCTTCTCCTCATTCAAGGAGAACTGGGTCCATAAACTGTCTCAAATCTGGGAATTGATTAAGGGGTTGTAATTTTCTGCATCTGTAATTTTAATTAGGGTTTTGCTCACTCAACCTAGAACGCTTCTACTTATACAGATCCAGAAGAAATTTAGTAGACAGCCCATGGATTTCACTTTTATGTACCCCATGATCTATTAGCAAACACCATAACTCCATGCAACTCAGACTATTCTGTGTGCTGCTTTGAATCTGTCTTTCATTGCAGTAGCCATGCCCACCTTACCTTTGCCGATTAACTGCTGATACTTGACTTTTACCAGACCAATATACGATCATCCCCATAATGTTTAAGGATTCCAATTCCATTACAGCCCTCCCTGCAGTAATATCTGGGCTGCAGAGAAGAGCAAGCACAGAGCTCTTCAGAGAAGATGGAGTTAGTCTTACAAATTGATTCCTCAGAGTCCTGGTTAAAGGTGTGTCCTCTGGACATTCCTGGGGTGGGTTGGCAGGTCTCAATTGGTAAATCTATCCTAGAATTCCAATCCCTCTAAGCCTTTGAATCCCCTCATCTACTGTATACCAGAGCAAATCGGACATCTCAACATCAGACATGCTAGGCCATTGTTTGTTCCATGCTTCAGTCAGCCAATCAAACAAACTGTTGGAGCCCTTTCTAACCTCTCGAGCTACAGAGTTGAATCCAGAATTTCTGCTAGTGGGCCCATATCAATAAATCTAGCCTGATCCAACTTTACATTCTTTCCACGATTATCTCATACCCTTAGTATCCATTCCTACACATA
The DNA here is from genome assembly GCA_029593785.1 of Cabassous unicinctus. NCBI lineage: Eukaryota > Metazoa > Chordata > Mammalia > Cingulata > Chlamyphoridae > Cabassous > Cabassous unicinctus. Next base: position 12,352 of record JAQZBX010075868.1, read on the forward strand.
TTCCCCTGATTTCGGTTTTATATAAATTGGAAAACTCATGCAGTTCTTTCAGAGTGTGGTGTACTTTCTCATGGGTCACACTTTGTATTTCACCTTTGGGGGCTTGTTGTGATTTTAATCTAGTAATGGGTCTCGAAGACAAAAGGGGTGGGAGTGAAGGGTAAGGAGAAGGATTAGAGATATCTTGCAGTCTACTGACCTAAGGGCATTCCTTTGCATGCTGGAGATTGGCTGGTACCTGCCTCGTGGCTGGGAGCAGGTCCAGACTCTCTGGGGCAAGGTGGAGGCTGGGCAGTGCATGCTGGAGTTAGGCTGGTACCTGCCTCAGGGCTGAGAGGAGGTCCAGACAACCTGGGGCAGGCCAGAGGCTGGGCAGTGCAGGCTTCTGCTTTGCTGGTACCCACCTCAGGGCTGGAAGGAAGTCCGGACTCCCTGGGGCAGGCTAGATGCTGGATGATATAAGGTTGACAAGGTGTGGTCTCCACAGGGCAGGCCATCTCAAGTTTATCTGGTAAAGTCTCAACAGAATTTAGGATTCCAATTTCCCCACCAATATTATCATTATCCCATATGTCTCCATCCCAATTCTCGGGGTTCCACTCCTTTCCAATCAATGCCTTCACTTTAATTGCAGAAATCCTGCAAGGTTGAGATTTTAGTTTGCTTTGTATTTCTGCTACTCATACAATGAGAGTCTTGGTTTGTTTCTCAGATATCTCAAGTCTGTGGCTACAGGAGACAAGATTTTTTTTCAAGGCACACGTAGAAACTTTCATATCATTCATGCAGCTTTTAAGTTCAAGTTTGAAGACTTTAGCTCATCTCTTGATGAGCTGGCCAGGAAGTTACATGGACAAAACTGCTTTTGGGTTTCTCTGTACCCTAACTCTTGGGAGAAAATCTAACCCCTGTAGTGACTCAATGGCATGACTTTGACTTAAACTGGGCAAATTTAAAGACTTAGAATAAGTTCAATAAAATATCAAAGAATAGTTGTGCAAAAAAACAAAAAAAAATTAGGAAGAGAAAGAAATTGACCCTCAGAGTAAATTCACCAACATATCAGAAAAACATTTTCAGCCATACTAAGAAACAGGAAGAGATGGCCCATCCAATGGAATAAGCCAAATATCTTGAAAAGATACCCAATTTAAGTCAATAAATAAATGATAATCACACAGCTCTCCTAAATCAATTCAAAGAATTGAAAGTAATTATGACTAAAGAGATAAAGGATTTTAAGAAGACACTGGATGAGCATAAAGAACAATTTTAAAGCCTGCAAAGTAAAGCAAAAGTACTTATGGGATTGAAAGGCATGGTGGATGAGATTATAAATATATTAGATGCCCATAAGAGCAGATTTGAGGAGCTCAAAGACAGAATTAGCAAAATGACAGACCATCTGAATAGGAAAATACAGGAAATCATAAAGAGAAGAATGGGGAAAATGGAGGAGAGTCTTAGGGAACTGAATGTCAATGCAAAACACACAAACATACACATTATTGGTGTGCCAGAAGGAGAAAAGAATGGAAAAGGGGCAGAAAGACTATTTCAGGAAATAATGAACAAAAATTTTCCAGCTCTTATGAAAGATATAAATATCAATATCCAAGAAGGACAAGACACGCCTAACAAAATAAATCCAAGTAGATCTATACCAAGACACTACTGTTAAGAATGACAAACATCAGAGATAGAGTATGACAAAAGCAGCAACATAAACACAAAGCATCCCTTACGAAGGAAACTCAGCAATATTAAGTGCCGACCTCTCACCATAAACCATGGGGTGAGAAAAATGTGATATGATGTATTTATGGTACTGAATGAAAAAAACTGCCAGCCAAGAATTCTGTATCTGGCAAAGCTGTCTTTCATAAATGAGGGTGAGTTCAAAATATTCACAGACAAACACAAACTGATAGAATATGTAGCTGAAGGACCAGAATTAAAAGAGATGCTGAAGGGAGTGCTGCAGCCTGAAAAGAAAAAACAAAGCTTTGAGACATGGAGAAGAATGTAGAAATGAAGACTATTAATAAGGGTAAATTAAAGTGTAAAAAGACATACAATTGTATGATATGACAACAGAAAGCCAAAGTCAAAATAGATAAGTAATGCCTTTACAGTAATAAAATTGTATGTTAATGGCTTGACCTCCCCAATCAA
>JAQZBX010075870.1:0-14529 GCA_029593785.1 Cabassous unicinctus
CATTCTCATGGATCTTATTTTCTAGTACAGACAGACAGTAAATATAATAAATCAGAAAAAGATATTATATGTAAGAAAGTCATGGGTGCTTTTTTTAAAAAAAGGAGAAACTGTCATGGGGAGTATTGAGAGGAGGTTGTTACAATTTTAAATAGGATAGTTAAGGTGGGCCTCATTAAAAATGTGGCACTTGACTCAAAGCAAGGAAGAATGTCTAAAGGAGAATGTTCCAGGCAGAGAGAAAAGCCAGGGCAAAGGCTCTAAAAATGAAGCATGCTTAGTGTAGTCAAAGAAAAGGACCAGTGTGGCTAAAGCTGAAAACAAAAAAAGAGAATAGCAAGAGATGAAGTCAAAAAGGTAATGGGGGAGATCATATAGGGCACGTTGCAGGCCACTGTGAGGACTCAAGTTTCTCTGAAAAATGGAGAACCATCAAAAAGTTTTGAGCAGAGGAATGACAAAGGCTGACTGAGATTTTAAAAGGATAAATCTGTAAAATTTTATTTTATATGAAGTTGAAAATCAGGAAAAACTAATCCATGGTGAAAGTGGTTACCTCTGGGGAGATGGTGACTGGGAAGAGGCTGCTAAAAATGTTCTATGGGTGGTGGATACCTGGTGGTTATATAACGGAAATTCATCAAGCTATATAACTTAAAATTTGCATACTTTACTATAAGTTATACCTCAATAACAAAAAATAAAAATGGATGCCTGAAAACCAAAAAACGGATCAATATGACTATGGTGCTGAAAACGGAGTATAGAGAATAAAGGTGGGAGCAGGAAGACAGATAGGAGGCTACTGCAGTAACCCAGGCAAAAGACAGTTGGGGGGGATGCGTGGGGAGACAGTTGTGGCCTGGACCAGGATAGTGACAATACAAATAGTGTGAAGTGGTCAGATTTTGGTCACTTGAAGGTAGAACCCTAAGATTTGCTCTTAGATTTTATATATATATATATATAAAGTGAGAGACAAAGAAAGGAATTAAGGAAAACTCCAAGGTTTTTAGTCTGAATTTGTGGAAGGATGGAGTTGTTATCAATTCAAATGGGGATGACTGTAGAGGGAGCATGCTTGAGAGGGAAGAAAAGTAGTTCAATTCAGGACATGTTATGCATGAGATATTAGTCATCCAAATGGGACACTAGAAGTCCACTGAATGGGTACCAGTCAAAGGCTCAGGAAAGAGATATGGGCTGAAGATATAAATCTGTGAGTCGACAACAAATAGATAATTTATAAAGCCATGATCTGGATGAGACTGCCGAGGAACTGAATGGATATAGAGAAAATAAGACGTCTAAGGTCTGGGCCCAAGAAAGCCAATATTTATTGGTGGGAGAGATGTAGAGTAACCAGCAAAGGAGACAAAGAAGGGAAGGGGCAGTCAGTGAAGTAGAAGGAAAACCGGGGGAGTATTGTATCATGGAAGCCAAACAAAGAAAATGTTTTAAGGAGGAGGGAGTGATCAATTGTGTCAAGTGAAACTGATGATTCAAGTAAGATGAGGTCTAAGAATGGGCCATTAAATTTAGCAACATGGAAGTCACCTTGACAAAAGCAGCTTTACTGAAATGATGGAGGTGAAAATCCTACTTTTAGTCGTTCTGCTTGATTTCCTCATCGGTGATGATGATGAGAGTGAGTTCAAGAGAGAAAATAAGGAGATGAATTGAAGACTCCAAATATCTGACAATTTTTAAATTCTGTTGAAAAACAGCAAATAAATAAGGAGAGAGCTGAAGGAAGAAATAATATCAAGAATTTTGTTTTTTATTAAGATGGGGAGGAGCATGGTGGTACACTGACAGAATATGATCCAGGAAAAAGGGAAATTTGGACAAAGTTATGAAAGAGGAGGAAACCTGCTGAAGCAATATCTTTGAGTAGGAGAGAATGGGGCTCTAGCATACCAGCATAGGGACCAGCACTTAGAGAACACAGTTCATCTATGTCAAAAGGCAGCAAGGCAGAGTATGTGAGCACAGATGTTGGTGAGTAGGTAGGTATGGTGGTAGGAGGCTAGGGAGGTTCTCTCCTGATTTCTTTTGTTTCTCAAAGAAGTAGAAACCACGATCATCATTTTAAAGTGACAATGGGGGGAAAATATTGGAGATTTGGAGGTCTGAGGAATAGTCATCTAGATGAATGCAAAAGTGAACAGACTAGTGAAATATAGAATGATTGCATGGCAACATTAAGAGCCCACCTGAAATACATGGTCATCACTTAAAGTGAAACCAATCAGCAAAGGTTGTATCTTTTCTTTCAGTCTTCAGCTGAACAGATAGACAGAATGGACAGAGTTGCTAGGATTGAAGCTTTGCAAGTGAGTATAGCAAAGCAAGAGAAGGGCAAGGGAATTAAACGTGGTGCAAGGAATTTCCACTCATTCAGTAGAGAGGAAAGAGAACATTAAGATGATGAGGAAGAATGAAAATGTAATAAGACCAGTATATTACAATACCCCAATAGGGGATGAAGGACTGTTGGAGTCAGAGTGCTAGAGGGAATGAATGTGAAAGACGGGAGATGGTAATCAGAGAGGAAGTGCAGGGAACTGGAGTTATGTAGGGGCTGCAGTTATTGATAAGATCAAAAATTAAGGTATGGCCATGGGAGTGCTGAGGGAGGGTAGAAAACAAGGTCAGTGGAAGAAAGAAATAACCATGAGGCAAAGGTGTTACAAGGATCAATGGCATATATATTGAAAGTACTAAGAATAAACATGAATATGGTTGGGAAAAGTGATATTCAACTAGAAGCTAATAGCATTGAGAAATAAAGGGCAGTGGTTTGGTGGGTCAGGAGATGGCAGCAACAATAAGGGTACAGGGTGATGCAGTCTGCTAAGATTAGATTCAAATGGGGGAGAGGGGAGGGGAGGAAAATAGTCTGGGCCGTAAAAATAAAACAGCTACCATTTGAGAGAAAAGAACTGACTCCAATCAACACTGATCCCATGAGAAAGCCCAGGACATTACTGAAACAGAAACAAGTGAAATTGGTATTTGAGGTGATGCCAAAGCAGATTCTCTCCACAAGCCCTTCCACTGGCAGCACTATAAGCCTACAGCCACCAGATGGAGCCCATGCCCAGCTCTTAAAAAGCTAATGGGGAGTGGTTGAGTGCTTGCTTCCCATGTACAAGGTCCTGGGTTCAATTCCCAGTACCTCCTTTTAAAAAAAGGCACCTGGGCCTTGGAGGTGCTAGAAGTAACCTAGCCCCCCACTCGTTAAGTTTCTCGGATCTGGCCCTCCCTCTGATTATTTCTCCCTGTTCATCACTCTTCTCTGTGTGTATCTTTTTCCATTCTCTCATCTTGGCTTCTTTTGGCCTCCTCTTCTCCCTTTTCCCTCAGCCTACATGCTTTCTCACTCTCAGAAATGACGAAGAAAAAAAACCAAAAACTCCACATTTATATAGTTTTAAAAGAAAAACCTTTTCCTTTATTCCCATCTACTTTTCCTACTTTAAGTGTCACAGACCTATCCTTGTTTTTGGCCGCCTTCTGGTGGTACAATAAAAACCTTAGCAATTCATACAGAAGGTAGAGAAGGGAGGGATGACCGAAGTACAGGCTGTAAACCAATTTCCAATGAATAGGTACAAAGAATCTGTATTGGCATAGCAGTTATCAGAAGAAAAATTACATGATGCTTCTACAAAGTGCTTTAAAATAACTTATCCTTCTAAATATGCTAAAAACCATGAAATTATATACTGTAACCGGATGAACTTTATGATAAATTATATCAATAAAGCTGTTAAATCCCTCCCCCAGTTTATCCTCATACTGTAACATTCCCCGACAAATCTTATTTATACTAGTTTATACTACAGTTCTCATAAACAAATCCCCTTCTCAAAAGAGAGAAATGTTAAACTTTAGTAGAGCCCCATCTATAAATTATTGTAATTCTGAACTAAAAGAGTCCATGAATTAGATTGCTTTTTAAATTGATTTGGCTTTTGGTGCCAGTTTTCCAAGTCACATTCAAGAGTCTGAGTGATATGAACCAAAAGCTATACCCAATAAATAAGCAACAAACAGTTACTAGAAATACAAAGAGAAAGTAGGTATCACACATCACGACTCAAAATTCTTTAAAGGCTACTTGATGCTAAGAATAAAACCCAAGTGGCATATAAAGCCCTCCATGATCTGGCCCTGTCTACCTCTTCAGACAGTCTGCAAACTCTATTTTGGCTCCACACTTTTGAGTCATAAATCTCACATTTGCTCTTACCTCCAGGCCTTTGCTAGCTTGATTAGTAACTCTTTCTCATGTTTCAGATCCCACCTTAGACAGCACACCTCCTGGAAGCTCCTGTAATACCTCCTTCCTGAAACCCCAAGCCAGATCAGGGCATCTCTTTCTTGCTTTCATGGTTTGCTATATTTATCCATCATAGTACTTACCATACTGTATTGAAGTTTTATTTACTCTTTTTGTCTCCCTAACTTTTCTAATTCAACACCAAGAAGCCTAGCACATAATAAATGCGTAAATGTTATGAATGAATAGCCTGAATGAGCCTCCTAATTATTAAGTGACTGCTTAGCCCTTTAGCGCTGACCATTAACAAAAAATATTAAAACGTCAACAATCTACTCATGGATTACAAAGGAGAAAATAGTTGACAAAATGGATACAGTTGGCACAGCATATCAGGTCTTTGTGGTAATGTTCTGAATAACTGAACCCGAAGCCTCATGCACAGAACCTTAATCACAATGCTTTACCCCTAGGCTGTTGGACAATGCCCCTTTTGGCTTGCAGGTCTATGCCAGGGAAATGGGACATAAGTACTGAAAAACCACACCACTCTAAGGCTTTCCAGCTCTATTTTTGGACCAAGTATTGGAGAAGCAGCAGAATATTTCTGGGTCTTGCTCCACTCAGAATGAAATTTCAGAGCCAAAAGGTAGCTAAAAGATCATTTAGTCTACTGGTTTTCAAAGTGGAGTCAGAAAATCCCCTCAGGGATCATCTAGGAGAAAGAAAGGAGGGGAAAGGGTTTGAGCAGGCTGAGCTCCAGGCTCCTTCTTCCAGTTGGTGAACCAAAGCAAGCCTGATTTTAGCTTCTTACCATATTGAGTTTCCTCCATATGACTGTATTTGAAGCAAGAGTTCTACAGCTTTTATTTAAAATGAAACGACCGATTTAGCCCAATCCCCTTATTTTAAAAATAAGGGAATTGAGACTCAAAAGTAAATATTGTGACTTCTTCAGCAACTCAGCAAACCCAAGGACTTCAGTTTCCTCTCTTTCCAGGGTTCTTCCCATTGTGCAAAATCACCTCCTTACTAACTCCTAAGCATTTTTAAAAACTGATGAGTTCTGAGCACTATTCTAATTATATAAGGGCAAAAAGGTATAAAGGAATTAAATAAAGTCCAACTACAAAGTGAGTACTGCTATACTCCAGGCAATATATTAACTACTTATGAATCCTAGAGCCACCGTTTACTGTATATATCCCTGCATAAATTACTTCTCTTCTCTGAGGTTTTCTCATCAGTACAAAGACAATAAGGTAATCCTCAAGCATGTGAAATGCTTAGCAGAATGCCTTGCACATAAATCACAATAAATAGTAGCCATTACTATTATTCTATTCATCCTTCACAGTAAGGTTATGGGGTAAGGACTGCTACCCCCTCTCACAGCTAGTAAGAGGGATAGCCCGTATTCTTTTAAGAATGCTATCCTGTTTGGCCAGGACATCAATCTTCTCTACTTCAGTTCTCTCCTCTGAAAAAATAAAAAGAATATGAACCCAACTTACCTTACAGCAACAGTATGCAATAGTCAGCAAAAACACTTTGAAAAGTTCTATACAGACCTAAGAGTTTCACCAGCAGAGTCCTCCTAAAAATAGTGACTTGTTAAGATCATCCCCTTCTACCCAGATAAAACAAGGAAATGGCAAGAAAATGGGGTTCTGATGTTACTTATCTTTGACCTTTTGGCCCTAAACCTAGTCAGAGAAAGAAATGCTTGCTACCTCCAAAACCATCCACAAAGGGAGTAGGTATGTCTCTTCTCAGTGCTTTCCCCCTCCCCCCATTAAGGATGTTTATCCAGGAAAAATTCATTTAGTAGAAGTTCTTATGGAACATCTATGATGTACCCATCATTTTGCTAAGTGCTAGCAAGTGAGATAATTAAGACCTGAATCTTGTTTTCAAGGAGTCAGATATAACTAAGTATAAAACAATAAAGAAGCCTTCCCAGGGTTCCAGGAAGATGGCGTCTGAATAGGCAGGCAGGGCTCAACTCTCTCACACAAACAACAGAAAAAGGGCCAAAAGTTGTCCGAGGGAACTGCTTTGGGGTCAGCAGACCAGGAGAGTGTTGCACAACTCTCAGGAGGGTAAGGGACAGAGAGACAAAGAACCCGAAACAACAAACATGAATTACTAACCCCCCACAGCAGCCAGGGAGGGCTCCCACCCCGCACCCTCAAGATATGAAGCCTAGTTAAAAGCCCTGGCTCACTGCAGCTGACTAAGAAAGGAATAGATGTCTTCTTCCCTGTCAGATGTTACAAGGAAAGAGGGAGGGTGAGTCAGAGGGCTTCTCTTCAGTGAATTGGGCCAGCAGAGCCCACTTTGAATCTTGGCTCTGGCCAGATCAGAAACCTGGGAAAGCGGAGAAACACCTCCATGGAAAGGTTCGCTGACGAACGCAATCTGCTGGTCAGCAAGAAAACTGCAAGGAAAAAACTGCTTTTAGGTCTCTCTACCCTTGGGAGAAAATCTGCACCCTATTAGTGAGTCCCTGGCCTGATTTTGGTAACTTAAGCTGGGCAATTTTGAACACTTAGAATCAAAAATCAAAGAAAAGCTGTGAAAAAAAACTAGGCATGAGAGAAATTGACCATCAGAGTAAATTCACCAACATATTCAGATGCCTAGACATCAGCAAAAAATTACAAGCCATACTAGGAAACAGGAAGAGATGGTCTAGCCAAAGGAACAAACCAAAAAATACTGACGAGATATAGGATTTAAGACAATTTAATCAATGATAATCCCACAAATCTCCTAAATCAATAAAAAGAATTGAAGGAAAATATGACAAAAGAGATAAAGAATATTAAGACGACACTGGGTAAGCATAAAGAACGATCTGAAAGCCTGCAAAGAAAAGTAATAGAGCTTATGGGAATGAAAGACACAAGAGCTAAGATTAAAAATACATTAGAGGCACATAACAGCAGATTTGAATTAAATGAAGACAGGATTAGTGATTTCAAGGCAGAACATCCGAACTGGAAAAGACAAGAGAACAGAAAAAGAAAAGAATGGGAAAAAAATGGAAAAGGGTCTGAGGAAATTGAATGACAATGAGATACACACAAATATACATGTTATCGGTATCCCATGAAAAAGGAGCAGAAAGATATTTAAGGAAATAATGACAGAAAAGTTCTCAACCCTTATGAAAGACATAAACATCAATATCCAAGAAGAACAATTCATCCCAAACAGAATAAATCCAAATAAATGTACTCCAAAAAACCTACTATTTAGGAATGACAAATATAAAAGCTAAAGAGAAGATTCTGAAAGCAGCAAGAGAAAAGCAAAGTATCACATATAAGGAAACCCCAATAAGATTAAGTGCTGACCTCTCATCAGCAAGAACAAAGTGGTATGATGTATTTAAAGTACTGAAAGAGAAAAACTGGCAGCCAGAATTCTGTATCCGGCAAAACTGTCCTTCAAAAATGAGGGAGAGTTTAAAGTCTTCACAGACAAACAAAAAACAGAGTATGTTACCAAAAGACCAGAATTATAAGAGATACTAAAGGAAATGCTGCAGCCTGAAAGGAAAAAACAAGGAAGAGAGACTTGGAGAAGAGTATAGAAATGAAGATTATTAGAAAGGATAAATTAAAGGGTAAAAAGACAGACAACAGTAAGATACAAAAACGAAAGGCCAAAGGACAAAACAGATGAAGTAAGTAATGCCTTTTCAGCAATAACATGAATGTTAATGGCTTGAACTCCCCAAATAAAAGATATAGACTGAATGGATTATATATATATATATATATATATGAGCCATCTATATGCTGTCTACAACATATTCACTTCCGACATAAGGCCATAACCAGGTTGAAAGTGAAAGGTTGGAAAAAGATATTCCACACAAATAGTAACCAAAGAAGAGCTGGAGTAGCAATACTAATACTGGACAAAATAGATTTTAAATGCAAAACTGTTATAAGGGATAAAGAAGGTCATTATATATTAATAAAAGGAGCAATTCAGCAAGAAGAAATAACTATAATAAATATTTATGCACCTAACCTGGGTGCCCCAAGACACATGAGGCACAGATGACAAAACTGAAGGGAGAAACAGACATCTCTACAATAATAGTTGGAGACTTCAATACACCATTCTCAGTATTGGACAGAATATATGGAAAGAGGATAAATAAAGAAACAGAGAATGAATAATATGATAAATGAACTAGACCTAACAGACATTCATAGGACATTATACCCCCAAAACATCAGGGTATACATTCTTTTCAAGCACTCATGGATCCTTCTCCAGGATAGACCATAAATTGGTTCACAGGACAGGTCTCAATAAATTTTAAAAGATTGAAATTATACAAAATACTTTCTTTGATCATAACGGAATAAAACTAGAAATCAATAATAGACAGAAAAAGGGAAAATTCATAAATATATGGAGATTAAACAACACATTCTTAAATAATCAGTGGGTCAAAGAAGAAATTGCAAGCAAAGTCAGTAAATATCTTGAGATGAATGAAAATAAGAACACAACATATCAAAACCTATGGGACACCACAAAGGCAGTGCTGAGAGGGAAATTTATAGCCCTCAATGCTTACTTTAAAAAAGAAGAAAGAGCTAAAATTGAAGATCTAACTGCACGCCTGGAGGAACTAGAGAAAAAATCAGCAAACTAATCCCAAACCAAGTGTATTAGTCAGCCAAAGGGGTGCTGATGCAAAATACCAATAATAAGTTGGTTTTTTTATAAAGGGTATTTATTTGGGGTAAAAGCTTACAGTTATCAGGCCATAAAGCGTTAAGTTTCTTCCTTCACCAAATTCTGTTGCCACATGTTGGAGCAAGGCAGCTGCTGATGTTTGCCAGGGTTCAGGCCTCTTGGGTTCCTCTCTTCCCGGGGCTCTGTTTCTCTCCAGGCTCAGCTACTCTGTTTCCTCCACAAGGTCAGCTGTAGACTATGAGGCTCTCTAGCCTTTGCCTCTCTCCACAAAGCCAGCTGTGAACTGTCAGGCGAACAGCTCATCTCTTTTCCCAGGGCCTTCTCTCCTTCCTCAAGACCAAGCTCCTCTGTATGTTTAGTTTCCGGGGCTCCAGCTCAATACTCCACATCAGAACTCCAACTCAAAACTCCAAGTAACTCCTCTGCTCTGCCATGTAGTTTTTATCTCTGAGTCCCCATCCACCAAGGGGCAGGAACTCAACATCCTACTGACACGGCCCAATCAAAGCCATAATCATAGTTTAATCACATCCAGAGGAACAGACCAGTTTACAAACATAATATATATCTATTTTTGGAGTTCATAACTATATCAAACTGCCACACCAAGCCAAAGGAAAGAAAAAGTAAAGATCAGAGCTGAAAGAAATGAAATTAAGAACAACAACAAAAAGAATCAACAAAACAAAAAGTTGGGTCTTTGAGAAGGTCAACAAAATGAACAAACTCTTAGCTAGACTGACAAAGAAAAAAAGAGAGAAGATGCAAATAAAATCATAAATGAGAAGGGGGACATTACCATTGACCATGCAGAAATAAGAGAGATCATAAGAGGATACTATGAACAACTATATACCAAAAACCTAGACAATGTAGATGAGACGGACAAATTCCTAGAAACACATGAACAACTTACACTGACCCTAGAAGAAATAGAAGACCTCAACAACGAATCTTAAGAGATTGAAACAGTCATTAAAAACTCCCCAAAGATGAAAAGCCCAGGACCAGAGGGCTTCACGGGTGAATTCTACCAATCATTCAAAGACAATCTAATACCTTGCTAAAGGTATTTAGGTCCTTGATCCATTTTGAGTTAATTTCTCTTGCTAAAGCTCTTCCAAAAAATTTAACAGGAAAGAACATTACCAAACTCATTCTATGAAGCCAAATCACCCTAATACCAAAACCAGATAAAGATACTATGAAAAAAGAAAATTACACACCAATATCTCTAATGAATATAGATGCAAAATCCTCAACAAAATACTTGCAAACCGAATCCAAAACCACATTAAAAGAATTATACACCATGATCAAGTGGATTTTATCCCAGGTATGTTAGAGTGTTTCAACCAAAGAAAATCAAAGTAATAAACCACATTAATAAATTGAAGAAAAATCACATCATCCTCAATTGATGCAGAAAAGGTATTTGACAATATACAGCATCCTTTCTTGATAAAAACACTTCAAAAGATAGGAGTAGAAGGAAACTTTCTCAATATGGTAAAGTACATATATTAAAACCTACCACTAGCATTATACTCAATGGTGAAAGACTGAAAGCTTTCCCATTGAGATCAGGAACAAGACAAGGATGCCCACTGTCACCACTGTTATTCAATATTGTGCTAGAAGCTCTAGCAAGAGCAGTTAGGCTAGATAAAGAAATAAAAGGCACCAAAATAGGAAAGGAAGAAGTAAAACTAACAGATGAATTCAGCTAAGTGGTGGGATACAAGATTGATACATAAAAATCAATAGCATTTCTATACACTACTGATGAGCAATCAGAGGAGGAAATCAGAAAAAAAATCCCATTTATAGTAGGGACTAAAAGAATCAAAATATTTAGGAATAAACTTAACCAATACTTAGCTTCAGTGGTAAAAACAGCATGGTACTGGCATAAAGACAGACATATTGACCAATGGAACCAAATCAAGAACTCAGAAGTAAAACCTCACACCTACAGTCAAGTGAGCCCTCCCTGCTGGGCCAGAACAGTCTATTCAATAAATGGTGCTGGGAGAACTGGATATCATATCCAAAAGAAAGAAAGAAAGAAAGAAAGAGAACCCCTATCTCACACCTTATAAAGAAATTAACTCAAAATGGATCAAGGACCTAAATATAAAAGCGACAACCATAAAATTCCTAGAAGAACATGTAGGAAAACCTCGTCAACATCTTGTGGTTGGCAGCAGTTTCTTAAACCCGAAGCATGAGCAACAAAGGAAAAAATAGATAAAGTGGACCTCCTCAAAATTAAACACTTTTGCACCTCAAAGGACTTTGTCTAAAAGGTTGAAAAGACAGCCAAATCAATGCAAGAACATATCTGGAAATCACATATCCAATAGGAGTTTAATATCCATGATATATTACGAGATATTACAACTCAACAATAAAAAGACAGACTACCTGATTAAAAAATAGGCAAAAACATTCTCTAAGGGAGCAGCAACAGTCCCCCAAGTGCAGGGGCAGTGTCTGGCAAAGAGGATGACCCATTGATGGGCCCTTGATATTGATAGCCTTATGAGTCTTTGCTCTTGAAATTGAAACTTAGCCTATTATGGGGTGCCTAAGGGTTACCTCCTGATAGCCTCCTTGTTGCTCGGATGTGGCCTCTCTCTAAGCCAAACTCAGTATATGAATGCATTACCTTCCTCCCAGCGTGGGACATGACTCCTGGGGATGAGCCTCCCTGGCACCGAGGGATTGCAACCAAGTGCTAACTGGCAATGTGGCTGGAAAAAGACTTCGAATAAAAGGGGGGAAAGGTAAAGACAAATGAGTTCATATGGCTAAGAGACTTAAAAATGAGTCGGGAGGTCATCCCAGAGGTAACACTTACGTACATCTCAGTAGGATCTCATAGACTTCCAAAGTAGATATCACCCCAAATAGAGGGGCTCCTGAGGGCTCTGGAGACATCCAGGTCCTATGTCACAGCAGATAGCTCCGGAATTTGGTGCCTTGCCAGTGGGACCTACTTTGGAGTTTGTGCTCCTAAGAGTGACAGAGTTGGACTCAAATATGTCTTCCCTGCACATGGTTCATCTGTCCTTTCTATTCAAACCTATACTTGGTGCTGGAGTTTGTAGGTGTACATCCAGAGACTGGAGTCTTTGGGCTGTCCATGTGCCAGCTGGGCCCAGAATCTCGGTGGAGCTGCAACTCCTACTCTGTAGCTCAATGGACTCACTCAGGACACCTGGCGGGGAGATGATGATGGACAACGGCCATCCCAGGGAATGGAGAGAGTCTGCAGCTGCAGGCAGGATAGTCCCATCCATCTTATCAATGGGATATAAGCCCCCTCTCAATTGAAGGTGGAGTGAACATCACCATCCCAGACTCCTCAGGATTGGGGGAAGAGCTATGGACTAGAGTGGACTTACTGGTATTCTATTATAGACATATTGTGATTCAAGCAATGGAAGAAATTACAACATAGATGTGGAGCCAGTGGCCACTGGATGCTCTGGGGACAGGGAGAGGGAAAAGCAGTTGTAATACAGGGGCTTTTTTGGGACTTGGGAATTGTCCTGAGTGACACTGCAATGACAGATATAGGCCATTTTATATCATCATACAACATGCAGAACTGTATGGGAGAGAGTATGGTCTACAACGTGAACTATGGTTCATGCTTAATGGCAAAGCCCCAGGATGTGTTTATCCATTGCAGATGATGTGCCACACTAATGAAGGATGTTTATGTGGGAGGCTGTGGAGGTATGGGATGTGGGGCATATGGGAATCCCTGCATTTTTTGTGTAACATTTATGTAATCTAAGTATCTTTGCAAAAAAGTTAAAAATTAAATTTAAAAAAAATTTTTATAATAAAAAATTTTAAAAAAGGGCAAAAGACTTGAAGAGACAGTTGTCTAGAAGAAATACAAATGGTGAAAAAAACATATTAAAAAACATTCAACATCACAAGCAATTAGGAAATGCAAGTCAAAACTACAATGAGGTATCACTTCACACCTAGAGATATCATTTCACACCTATTAGAATGGCCACTATTATTAAAAAATCAGAAAACTACAAGTATTGGAGAGGATGTGGAGAGATAGGGTCACTTATGCACTGTTGATGGGAATGTAGAATGGTACAGCCACTGTGGAGGACTGTTTGGCAGTTCCTAAGGAAGTTGAATATAGACTTGCCATGTGACCCAGCAATACCACTAGTAGGTCTATGAACAGAGGAGTGACATGAACAGACATCTGCATACTGATGTTCATAGCAGCATTATTCACAATTGCCAAAAGATAGAAACAACCCAGGTGTCCATCAACCAAAAAATGGATAAACAAATTGTAGTGTATACACACGATGGAATATTTTGCAGCTGTAAGAAGACTGGAAATCGTGAATATATGACATCATGGATGAACCTGGAGGACATTATATTGAGTGAAGCAAGCCACACACAAAAAGACAAAAAATGTATCCTTGCACTATTATGAACTAAATATATTGTATAAACTCTGGGGAAGCAGCTGTGGCTCGATTGGTTGGGCTCCCATATACCATATGGGAGGCCCTGGGTTCGATTCCCGGGGCCTCCTGGTGAAGGCAAGCCGTCCCGCGCGGCATGGTGGCCTAACGCAGCAAGATGACACAACAAAGGGAGACAAGCAGACACAGAAAAACGCAAAATAAATAGACACAGCGAGCACAAGCAGCAAGGGGAGGATAAATAAGTAAATAAAAATTTAAAAATAAAATAAACTCTGGAGTTAATAATTAGAATATAGATCACAAGAAAATAGAATGAGAGTAAAGAATGGAAAGCTGAGGGTTAACTTGTGCAGAATTGGTAAAAAGGTTTTTTGTATATCTTTGGAAATGAATAGAAATGGTGAGAGCACATCATAGTGTTTGTAACTAGCAGAGCTATTATATAGGTATGACAGTGGTTGAAAGGGAAAGTTTAAGGATATGTATACTGCTAGAAGGAAAGCTAATAAATGTACCAGGGGACTGTATAACATAGTGAAATCTCATGTGAAATACGAATATGGGTAATATTGCATATATAAGACTGTTTTTACAAAATATAAATACAAATAAACTAGAGAGATAGAAACAGAATAACAGCTATTTAAGGCAGGGGAAGCAGAAGAGTTTGAGAGATGATGAGTTTTGTCTGTTTTTTTTTTTGTTTTTGTTTTTATTATTATTATTATTGGAATAATGAAAATGCTCCAATGATTGAAATGATGAATGCACAACTATGTGATTATACCAAATACATCGATTATACACTTTCGATAGATTTATGCGTTATTAATATATCCATAAAATTGATTTGTTTAAAGAAAAAAGACTTCCCGGGGGGCGGATGTGGCTCAAATGGTTGGGCGTCCGTCTGCCATATGGAGGGACCTGGGTTCAATCCCCGGGACCTCCCGGTAAAATAAAAACATATATACAGAAGGCGCATGGGCTGCCAGGCTCTGTGTGCCGGTGAGCCGCCAGGCCCCGGGA
>JAQZBX010075871.1:0-14543 GCA_029593785.1 Cabassous unicinctus
TCCTCTCACATCTGATAAAAACATGATCAGATCTGGATTTTAGAAAGAGAGGAAAGGGCAGTTACCTTACACAGAAATGTAGACAGTGGCAAGAAGGTAGCTGAAGATGCAAACAAACAGGAAAAGCCAACACTTAAAAATTAGGATGAAAAAGACACGTAAGGAAAAGAAGTAAAGAAAAACATTGACAGTACCAAATTTATCTTCCTAATCAAACTTTTAGTAAAATTAAATAATTCAGTCTAAAGAGGATTAGCATTGTTAAAAATGGTGGTGATAAGAATTACTTTTGAAGAGGATACAGATAATTTTTAAATCTTTTAGATAAAAAATGCTTTTAGAATGTGTAAAGATATGTTTGAAAATGCCAGTTTACTGAATGTTCCTTTTTTACTGAGAGAGTCTGGGGCAGCTGAGAGCTGCCATTCTTGCTAAGTACAGTACATGTTGTTATTAAATAAAGCAAACAGGTGCTAACCACCCAGTTGTCTCTGCAGCCTCAGGAATTCTCACACCCACCATGGAAAATGTCAAACTTAATTTTGAGCCTATAATTTATATTTGCGAAGTTATCATTTGAACTTTTTTGGCCTTCTGTCAGCATTGTTTCAGAAACATAATTGCCAGGTACCTGAATAAACATAGAGATATTAATGTATCATTAAATTGCATACTAGAAAAACAATGGGACAAATATTTTATTTTTTAAACAGATAGAAGTACACAGTTAAATCAATCTTTTCACCTAGATGGAATTCCACATAATGTTACTTTCTTCAAAGATTCTTTGTTGGAATGGTGGCCACTGCTTCCAAATGTAGAACACATGAAATTCTTAGGTTGCTGTATTATTTAGGGTGTGAGTGTGGATGCTATAACTGAGCCTCCAAATAACAATGTTTTAAGCAAGATAGCTTATTTTTCTCCAGGTAATCATCCTGCCACTGGAGTCTTGGACTTGTATGGTGAGTCTGTGTTTTTGGGAACCAAGGCTCCTCCCATCAAGTTTCTGTCTGGCCAGTTACTCTGCAGCCAATAGCGCGAGAAAAGGGGACAAGAACCACACACCTCTTTAAAAGGTATGACTTTATTCTGGGTCTATCCTGATGCAAGGAAAGCTTTCAAGTGCAGTCTTGTCTGGGCAGCCATTTGAACAGCAAAAATTCAGGGATTCTATTAAGAGGGAGAAGCAGAACAAGGATGCAGGGAGACAAGTAGCAGTATCCAAAACAATTGCTGTAAGAAACGGAAGATAGTTCATACTCCTCTACAGAAAACTTTAAAGTTTTATATAGCAAATCAATTAGAAAATGATAGAGTCTGAGAAAAATATTTGTAATACAGATATTAATAAAGGTTTAATGTATTTACTATGCAATGGCTTCATATGAATTGACAGGGAAAAGACATGCATCTCAAGAGAAAACAAATGTATGTTTGGCCAACAAAAGTATGAAAATATGGCCAAGTCCACTAATGAGAAAATGGAAATTAAAAGAAAAATAACATCAATTTACACCAATAATACTGAAATTTTTTGAAGAACTTCATTACCTATTTCAGCAGAGATGCAAAGAAAGAGGTCCTCTTATTGACTGTTGTGGTAAAGGGAAATTGTTGCAGCTACACTAATGAATGTTAACAAACATTCTAAGAACTAATACCAATCCTGCTCAAATGTTTTGAACTGGAAAAGAGACAATGCTTCCTAACTCATTCTATAAGGCCAACATCACCTTAATCTAAAGCAAGATAAAGATACCACAGGAAAAAAAATTACAGGCCAATATTCTTTATGATTATTGATGAAAAATATTCAATAAAATTAGCATACCGAATCCAGCAGCACATTAAAAAATATTCACTATGATCAAGTGAGATTTATCCAAGTGTATTATATTGATTGATTTTCTTTTCCTAAGAAAATCAATTAATATAATACACCACATTTTAATGGAACAAAAGGAAAAAAAAACACATGACCATCCCTTTACAGAAAAGGAATTTGACAAAATCGAGCACCCCTACTTGATAAAAACACTTAGAAAAGTAGGAATAGAAGGAAATTCCTCAACATGATAAAGAGTATATGAAAAGTCTACTGCTAAAATAATATTCAATGTTGAAAGTTTTACCTCTAAGATCAGGAACAAGACAAGGATGCCCATTGTCACCACTGTAATCCAACATTGTTCTTGAAGTTCTAGCCAGAGCAATTAGGCAAGAAAAAAATAAATAAATAAATAAAAGGCATCCTCTTGGAAAAGAGGAGATAGAACTTATCCATTTGTAGATGACATGATCCTATATAAAAAAATTACTGAAACATTTACAACAAAGCTACTGGAGTTAATAAATGAATTCAGCAAACTGGTGGGGTATAAGAACAATACACAAAAATCAGTAGTGTTTCTGTACATTATAATAACAATCTGAAGAGGAAATGAAAAAATCCACTTACAATAGCAACTAAAAGAATGAAATATTTAGGAATAAGTTTAACCAAGGATGTAAATGACTTGTACATGGAAAATTACAAAACATTGCAAAAGAAATCAAAGAAGACCTGAATAAATAGAAGGATAGTCTATGTTCATCGTTTGGAAGATTAAATATTTTTAAGATGTCAATTCTGCTAAAGTGATTTACTTATTCAATGCAATCCTAATAAAAATTCTAACATCCTTCTTGGCAGAAATGGAAAAGCCAAGCGTCCATCATTTATATGGAAGAGTAAAGAGCTCCCAATAGCCAAAAACAACTTGTAAAAGAAGAATGTAGTTGGAGGATTCACATTTTCTGATTTTAAAACTTATTACATCTCCTTGTTATTTGATATAGGCCATTGCATATCTTGCCATAACCTGCAGAATTGTGCAGGACAGAGTGTAAACTACAATGTGAACTATAATCCATGCTTAGTGGCAATGCTCTAAAATGTTTTCATCAATTGTAATGAATGTGCCACTCTAATGAAGGATGTTGTTAATGTGGGAAAATGTGGGAGATGTGGGAAGCAGGGCATATGGGAATCCCTTATATTTCTGTGTAACATTTATGTAATCCAAATTCCTTTTTTTAACAAAATAAAAATAAAAAATATATTTTAAAAATTTATTACAAAGCTAGAGTAATCAAAACAGTGTGATACTGGTGCAACAACAGACGTATAGACAGATGGAATCAAACTGACAGCTCTGAAATAAACCCTCACATTTATGGCCAATTGATTTTTTTCATTTAAAAAAAATTTTTGAAGCATATCACTAATACATGAACATACACAAACAATAGGTGTATAGTAAAAGTTGTGAACTTACAAAACAAACATGCAAAACATAATACAAGACTCCCATACTTCAACCCACCACCAATACCTTGCATTGTTGTGAAACATTTGTTACAAATTATGATTTTTGACAATTGTGTCAAGTCCATTCAATGCGGAAAAATAGTGTCTTCAACAAATGGTGCTGGGAAAACTGGATATCCGTAAGCAAAAGAATGAAGATGGATCCCTACCTCACACCATAATTAACTCAATACAATAATTATAATTATTACAATAATTAACTCAAAATGCATCAAAGACCTAAATATAAAACCAAAACTGTAAGACTTTTAGAGGAAAATATAGGGAAGCATCTTTAGAACCTTGAATGAAGCAATCTGAACAAATCTGAACAAAAATGAACAAGAATACAAAGATCAAATTTTGAACACTAGTGCTTGTATAGAAGTTATTTTACAAACAAAACAAATAAACAAAAAATAAAATCCCTGGAAATTAAAAATAAAGGTGAATCTGCCAAGTGAAAATAAGAAGGGCTTTTACTGAAATATTACTATATGCATTATTACAATAATACTACCTGTGAATATTGCACATTTCAGGAGATCAAAATACTTTGCAGATTTTCAATCAATTTTCACAATATCTTTTTAATGTAGAGAAGGAGTAAGCATTCATTTCATTGCATGATGCAATTTCTGCATCACTGGTCCAGTGAATACATGAAAAATACGCATTTGCTACCCAAAGTTAACAATATTTTGGTGATGATTCACCATTTTCCAAGCAGTCCCTTCACATCAACATAGAAATGCAAAAGAATACTAAAAATCACATTATATGGTTACAGCATATATGAAGCACTCATTTTATAATAGAAGGTATCAGCACAGCCAGACCATCAAGGCTACTATTAATGCTACTCTAAACAACAAAATTGTTAAGAGGATAGCCCATGAATTTCATTTGGATATTTTGTGAAGAATATCTTTCACTGTGAGATAAAGTCAATTCTTAGTCCATCAGGAAAGATTTATACCAGTTGCATGTTGAACTCCTTAAATATTGAACACATCAGCAGAGAAGAGTGATGACCTTTAAAAGTGAAAGTCTTAGATTATCTGACAGCTATAGCAAGACAATGTGTGAACAAGATGCTTTCATAGTGAAGTAAAAATAGTTTTATGGAAGTACCACAGTTGATCAAAGAGACACTCATGTCTTCTGGGTCTGGAGTAAGGCTACTCCAAGTCCTTAACTCTGCCATAAATGGAATGTGTAATGGACATCCAGGGAGACACTTCTGACAATTTACTTTAGGCTAAGTGAGTTCCAGGACTTAAGTGACCAGAGACAACCTAGTCACTTACTACATTTGCTTGCATTTTCTTTTTCTGATTACTTTATGGATTAAATTAAAATTCTTTATCATTACTAATTTCATGATAAACAGCAAATAGCTAAAAGATATGTTATTGTGTAGCTCCACCTATAAACAAAGCTCACTTCCTGAGTCTGAATTATATCATCTCCACGCATTTGTCATCTTAGGTTCAAGTTCTAAAATACTCTCCTTGACTGTTCAAGTGCTAGCTCAAACCATCACTTATGTTTGTACAAAATTCCCTTTTTTCAATGATACATCACTTATGGAATAATGATGCTAACACACAATACTAACCAACCTCAATTTCATGCCAACCTATTGGCATTAGATTAAAATTTGGTGACTTTGAGAGTTACCTGTGAAATTATCCCCCTGCTTCACATGACAGCAAAGAGATAGTAGACAAGGATAAGTTGCTTTGCATAATATGAAGACGCTTTTTCCAAATAGCCTGCAAGGATGCATTTATCTTGAATCTCACCATGGCCAGTTTCTGGAATAGTGTTGCATTGGTTTTATTCTTCCAGTTAAGCAGAGGAGAAGGTAGTTTTGAAAGAATGAAGTTAGGAGCCCCCAAGCTAAAAGTTCAAGGCATTTTAGGCCTAAAAACTATGGGGCTAATACTGATTGGCTCCCTACCTCAAATTTGTCTCTTTTGAGTTGTCCAGCTAAAAATAATTTATTGACCAACTACATAAGCTGAAAGCTTTGATAATTCCTTTCCCTCTGCAAAATCTATAGGTAAATGGAAGAGTCTGAAAAACTTAAAAAAATCAAAAAGAAGTGAAGGATCTTGGAAACCATTCCTGGGTTTCCAAATATAGATACTCATAAAGTTGTTTTAAATAAGTTTTAATGAGTTATAAATATCATACAATAAAATTTGCCCATTTTAAGTAATCAGTTTGATCAGTTTTTAAAAATGCATATATTTGTGTAGTTGGGCTGTTGCATAATCACTGCCACAAGCAAGATATAGAATATTTCTATTATTCTAAAAAGTTCCCTCATGCTCAATTGCAATCAATCTGTTTCCTACATCCCAACCCCTGGCAAACACTGCATTTTTTTCTGTCATTAAAATTTTACCATTGCTGGACCTTCATATAAATGAAATCATAGAGTATGAAATATTGTGTGTCTGGCTTCTATCACTTAATTTAAAATTGGATCCTTTCATTTTATCCGGTGTGAACAAACTCTGTCCTTTCAATGGTGTGTTTAGACTATATATATTTAATGTAATTACTGGTTCATTGGGTTTAAGTCTCTACCATCTCTTCATTTGTCTTTTATTTGTCCCTATGGTCTTTCTTATTTTTCCTCTTTCTTTGCCTTCTTTTACATTGCCTGAGTATTTTTTGCAATTCTATTTTATCTGTTACTCGTTTATTAGCAGCACCTCTGTCCACATTTCCAAAGGCTGACGTTACCAAGTACTACAAACTGGCTGACTTAATATAGCAGAAATTGATTGTATCGCAGTTCTTGAGGCTAGAAGCCCAAAAAACAATGTGTCAAAAGGGGCATCCTCTCCCTGAATTATGTAAAGATGAATCTGCTCCACGCATCTCTCCTGGTTTCTGGCTGTGGCTGGCAATCTTCGACATTCCTTGGGTTTGGCATACTCTGTCTCTTCCTCCATCACCTGGCCGTCTTCTCTCTGTGTGTCTGTCTGTGTCTCCTCTCACCTTCTTAGGGACACCAATCATATTGATTAAGGGTGCACCCTAGGGCAATATGATCTCATTTTACCTTCCTTAATTCCATCCATATTGGCCTTATTTCCAAATAAGTTCACATTCTGAGGGGATGAGGAATTTGACATATCTTTTTGAGGGACACAGTTCACTCCATAGCAACCTCTTTTTGGTTCTTGGGGCAGTTGCTCTAAGGAATACAATATCTATCTTTACCTTGCCATTTTCAATACTTCAATAGTATTATTCCACTTAATGTATAATGTAAAGATGCTACAACAGTATACTTTTCATTTCCCTCTGCCACTTTCACATATATCAAAAAACCCACTTACAGTCAATTATGTTTTTAAGGAGATTAAAAATGAAAAGCAATGTCTGTTATATTTACCCATATATTTAATGTTACTGCTACTCCTCATTTCTCTGTAGATCCAAGAAACATGGACAACCTTTTTAATATTATTTCTTGTAGTGTAGATCTGCTGGTGATGAATTCTCTCAGCTGTTTGTGGACTGAAAAATACTTCCCTGTAATATATATCTGTATCTATATATAGATATATATAATGTAATATATATAGTATATATAGATATAGATATATATAAATTCTAGATTGACAGATATTTTTTAACAGCCCTTAGTTTATGATGTTCCATTTCTTCCTATCCTGAGAGATCAGCTCCCATTCAAGAAAAAACAAAAAACTTCAGTGATACTCAGCAATAAGCATTTATTCTCTATGCAACAGACATGGTTGGTGAGGCAGTGCAGCTGAACAAGGCTGAGTCCTCTCACATGTCTGGTAATGAGCTGGCTATCAGCTAGTCTGGAATCGCTTTGCTAGAGTGACTGGAGCAAATTGGCCCTGACATATGTGTTTCTCATCTTCCCTCTGGGACCAGTGAACCAGCCTAGGCATGTCCTTCTTATGGTGCTGGCAGATGGCATACATGAGAGCTGCAATATCTAAGACTTTTATCAAGCCCCTGCCTATATCACTTCTGCTTAATACCCTATTGGTCAAAACGAGTCACAGGCTGGATACAGAGTTGGGGGTGGGGGAAGTTCTTCAAAGTTACACAGAAAAAGGCATGGATGAGGCATGGGAGAAGTAGAATTTAGGACACAAATATTATTGGTCTATCTCTGGTGCAAAATGAAATTTCCTCTCAATGTTTTGATGACTTTACAGACCCACTAATAAAATATTACCCAGAGGAAATACTTAAAGGATGCCCCCTGAAGCTGTTTCAACAATGCTCAGTTTGTCCTAAGAAAGAGGTTAGTTAATTAAGCAGAAAAAAGCAACGAGCTTGTTTTAGTTTGCTAAAAGCTACTGGGAGCAATCAATGTACCAGAAATGGGTTGGCTTTTATAATGGGAATTTATTAAGTTAAAAGCCTACAGTTCTGAGGCTGTGAAAGTGTCCAAATCAAGCCATCATCAGAGATACTGTCTCACTGAAGGTCAGCTGCTGGCAATCCTGGACTCCTGCCACATGGCACTCATATGTAGGCATCTGCTTCTCTTCCTTGACTCGTTGCTTCAGCTTCTGGCTACTCTGTCTGTGGTTTCCTCTCTCCTAAGTTTCTCTCTGAGCTCCTGGGTTCCTTCTCTTCAACTCAGCAGCTTTTTCTCTTTAGTCTTCCATTTATAAAGGACTCCAGGAAGAGGACCAAGATACACCCTGGGTCACCCAATCCAATCAAAGGCCCCCAACAGAAGCCGTCCAATCAAGAGTTCCCATCCACAATAGGTTTACATACACAGGAATGGATTAGCTCTAAGAATATGATCTTTTCTGGGATGCAGAAAATGCTTCAAACTATCACAGTTTGTGATGATTGGAGAGATGAGGTTTGTGGCACAGGTGTTCGGATTAGTAAAATCTCATAAAGTGTAACTAGATAGAGACAGTGACCTCACAAGCCACTGACCAAAAATAAGGGGAGAATAGTGAGAGTGAAGAATAGACAGTTTTGAACTCAAAAGAAAAGTCATTAATCATGTACGTATGTATTCCCTTTGTTTGCACAAGGCAATAACAGTAATAACTAAAATTTAACAAGTAGTTCCTATGTACCAAGCATGTACTGCACATCCTATAAGGATTATCTTGTTTAATTCCCTCAGCATCCCTGAGATTTGTACATTTTACCCTCACTTTAAAGATGAAGAAAATTCATTTCAGAACATTGAAGTAATGTGTGAATACTTTACCCTAGACCTAAAACATAACAGGAATTTGAAACTTTGCTTACTCAATTACAAACCTATTGTTAGAACCCATTAAATTATACTGATACCTGATCAGTTAGAAAGAAAGGTAATCAACAATAAGAGACAAAATTATACACTCTAAGTTCTAGATACATTTCCAATATAATCTCAAAGCAAATTATTTCAATAAATTATTTTAATTTGATGACAGCTGGACAATTCTGAGTTTACTTCAAATATCACTGGAAGGACATTAAAAACAAATTATTTAAAAATCAAAGAGCAAGAGGGAAATTAAAAATGACCATTAGATAGGACAACCAGCAAGATTGCAGCAGACTAAGCAGCTCCTAGAGTCAGCTTGTGCTACAGGGCAGTTAGTAACCACCCAGAGCTATCTAAAGCACCTATTCGGGGGTTCCAGGAGACCAGAAGAGCATCCTGCAACATCCTTGAAAGAATGGAAGGAGGAGACTGCCCATCTGCAGAGATCCATAGGTAGAGCCCACCACGCTGCAGAGGCTGGTGGCCATCCTCCACTGATGGCACAAGCCGCCTTGGGAACTGTTCCGTGGCTGGAGTTGGAAGTTCCACTTCCCAAAACAGGGGAGGAAGAGACAGTTGGACACCTACCTCAGCTACTGTTAGTAAACTCAGTGGGCTAAAGTATAATCCTAAGAACAGCTAAAGTTTGAACCTGTCCAAGTCAGAAAGAGGCTGGTAGCCACCATTTTAACTTTGCCCCCAGCATAAGGGGAAGCAAGGCTAACTGAAAATCACAGTGCTGGTAGGGACCAGCTTTTTCCATCCAGATTGGATTGCAGCTCTAGCCTGATGCCTAGCCCCACCTCTGGGAGGGAGGAAGCTGGGGGGACCTGCACCAGCCTCTCCAGGAAAATACAGGCCCCGCTGTGGAGGGTGGTGATCATCCCACTCTGGCTGTGCAAGCCGCCTCAGGAGCTATTCTGTGGATGGAGTTGGAAGCTCCATTTCCCAAAGACAGGGAAGGAAGAGACGGTTGGCCACTGACTTCAGCTACTAATTACTAAATTTGGTTGGCTAAAATAAAACCCAAAGAACAGCTAAAGTTTGAACCTGTCCAAGTCAAAAAAGGCCAGTAGCTGCCATTTTGACTCTGCCCCCAGCACGAGGAGAAGCCAGGCTGATTCAAAATTACAGTGCCTGCTTCTTTCCATCCAGATTGGACTGCAGCCCTAGCCTGGGCTTCAGCCCCACTTCTGGCAGGGAGGAAGCTGGCAGCACCTGCACCAGCCTCTCCAGGTAACTGCAGGTATTTTGGGCTGGCAATATAGTTGAATATTTGCCATATTCAACTATATGAATGAATAGTTGGAAGTCTACCAGGGCAACTGCAGTTATCTTGAACATGCACGGCATAGATTGCTGCCCAAACCTGCAGCTCCATTCCCCCCACAAGCAGGGGAGGAAGGAGTGTGAAGCTTCATCAGTCTCTCTGGGCAACTACAGTCTAGGACTGCATGAGTTGGATTATTCCACACAGCTGTGGCTCTGTCCCTACTCCTGGCAAAGGAGAAAGGTGGGAGAAGATTCATCAGTCCCTGGGGCAATGCAGGAGCTTGAGCCTCTACAGCTTATAGCACCAACTACATCCTTGGCTCCTACTACACAACCAGCAAAGGAGAAAAGGTAAGAGAGTCCTAAACTAAAGAGAGGATCTGCACCCAGAATAAATACATCTAGTAAGCCAGATGCCAAGACACCAACAAAAAATTACAATGCATAGCAAGAAACAGGAAGATATGGCCAGGTAAAGGAACAAGATAAGCCTCCAGATGACATAAAGGAATTGAAACAACTAATCATAGATGTTCAAACAAATCTCCTTAATAAATTCAATGAAATGGCTAAAAAGATTGAGGATTTTAAGAAGAAATTGGATGAGCACAAAGAAAAATTTGAAAGCATGCATAGAAAAACAGCAGATCTTACAGAAATGAAAAGCACAATACATGAAATTAAAATACAGTAGAGTCATATAACAGCAGATTTGAGGAGGTAGAAGAAAGGATGGTGAGCTTGAAGACATGGCCTCCAAAAATGAGCATACAAAAGAAAAGATGAAGAAAAGAATGGAAAAATTGAACAAGTTCTCAGGGAACTAAATGACAGTAAGAAACATGCAACCATACTTGTTAAGTGTGTCCCAGAAGGAGAAGAGAAAGGAAAAGGGGCAGAAGGAATATTTGAAGAAATAATGGTAGAAAATTTCCCAACCCTGTCGAAGTACATAGATATCCATGTCCAAGAAGAACAACATACTCCTATCTAAATGAATCTGAATAGACCAACTCTGAGACACATACTAATCAGAATGTCAAATGCCAAAGACAAAGAGAGAATTCTGAGGGCAGCAAGAGTAAAGCAATGCATAACATGTAAGGGATACCCAATAAGATTAAGTGCCGATTTCTCATCAGAAGCCATGGAGGCAAGAAGACAGTGGTATGATATATTTAAGATACTGCAAGAGAAGAACTTCCAGTCAAGAATCTTATATCCTACAAGACTGTGTTTCAAACATGAGGGCAAGTTTAGAATATTCACAGATAGAAACTGAGTAAGTTTGTAACCAAGAGATTGTTTTTGCAGGAAATACTAAAGAGTGTGCTACGGTCTGAAAAGAAAAGACAGAAGAGAGAGACTTGGAAGAGAGTCTGGAAATGAAGATTATATCAATAAAAGTAACTAAAAGTGTCAAAGGAGTGATGAAAATCAAATATGGCAGATAAAACCCAAAGGTCAAAATGGGTGTAACAAGAATTGCCTTTATAGTAATAACATTGAATGTCAGTGGATTAAATGCCCCAATCAAAAGACACAGACTGGTGGAATGGATAAGAAAATATGAGCCACCTATATGGTGTCTGCAAGAGATTCACCTTAGACCCAAGGATACCAATAGATTGAAAGTGAAAGGCTGGAAAGAGATATTCCATGCATGCAATAACAACAACAACAACAAAAAAAAAGCCAGAGTAGCTATACTTATATCAGATGAAATAGACTTTAAAAGACACCTGTAATGTACAATCTGAGGAGGAAGTCAGGGAAAAAAATTCCATTTACAATAGTGACTAAAAGAATCCAATATTTAAGAATAAAGTTAATCAACAATGTAAAGCACTTGCATTCAGAAAATTACAATGAATTACTAAAAGAAATTAAAAAGACATAAATAATTGGAAGAACATTTCATGCTCATGGAATAGAAGACTAAACATCATTAAGATGTTAATTCTACCAAAATTGATATACAGATTCAATGCAATCCTGATAAAAATTCCACCAGCACTTTTTAGATAAATGGAAAACACAATTATCAAATTTATTTGGAAGGGTAGGGGTCCTGAATAACCAGAACATCTTAAAAAGAAAAAGCGAAATTGGAGGACTCACTTCCAGACTTTAAATTATATTCCCTAGCTATAGTGGTAAAAACAGCATGGTACCGCATAAAGACAGACACATAGGCCAATGGAACTGAACTGATGGTTCAGAAACAGACCCTCACATCTACGGTCAAGTGATTTTTGACAAGCCTGTCAAACCCACCCAGCTCAGGCAGAAGAGTCCATTCAAGAAATGGTTCTGAAAGAACTGGATATCTATAGCCAAATGAAAGAAAGAGGATCCCTATCTCACACCTTATACAAAAATTAACTCAAAATGGATCAAAAACCTAAATATAAAAGCAAGAACCATAAAGCTTCTAGAAGAAAATGTAGGAAAACATCTTCAAGACCTGGTGGTAGGTGGTGGATTCTTAAAAGAGATAAGAGGAGGACTGAGATAGACTACTGATGCTTAATATATGTAGAAGTTTTAATTCACTTTAAAAATGTGGAAATGTATGGAGTTGATGGTAACACATTATAGTGAGTAACAACTGGTTTATAAATGGGAATGTGGATGGAAAGGGTCGTCTATTGATGTAAATGTCAATTGAAAGAAAGCTAGAGAATAATCTAGGGACTGAAAAACACTGTAAAATCAGAGGTGGATGAGAATTGTGGTTGATGGTACAGATGCAAGAGTGCCCTCTGTGAGCTAGAGCAGATGTACATCACTATTGCAGAGAGGTGGAAATATGGACAAGCATGGGAAAAATTCAACTGGAGTGACCTATGGACTGTGGTTAACAGTAATAATGTAATATTCTTGCATCCATGCCAAAGATGTACTGTGTTGCTAATGGGGGAGTATGGAAATAGTATGCCAATGTATACTGTGGACCATGGTTACTGGTAATAGTCTGATGATATTATCTCATAACCTGTAACAAATATTCCACCACAGTGTGGTGTGTTGATGGAGGGATGTTGTACAGGTATTCTGCACATGTGCATGATTGTTTGTAAGTTTACAACTTCTGTAATAAAAATACATTTTAAAAAATAATAATAAGGTGGGTTGGGGGAAAAATATATCAAATGTAAGATACTTTGGTTAGTAGTAATATTTTGAGGATGCTCTTTCATCATTAGTTAAAAATGTTTCACAACAATGCAAGGTATTGATGGTAGGGTTAAGTATGAGGGATTTGTATGATGTTTTGTATGTTTGTTTTGTAAGTTCACAACTATTACTATACACTTATTGTTTGTGTATGTTTATGTATGAGTGATATACTTCAATAATTTTTTAAGCCAAAAAATATATGACCATCAGATAGAGTAAATGTGAGTTTTAGAAGATCAAATGGGTCTTTTGACACTTTCAAATGTATTCTAATAACCATAGTAATTCTTACCTAACTTTTGGCTACAACTATTATTCATTTAGAATTCATTTTAGAAGTTTAAAAAATTTCACTACTTTAAGTATAGCTAAATTTTTAAAATTTGCCCTGAGAAGTAATTTTAAAATAAACTATAAATATATAAGACAGTAAAGGAGAACTTCCTCTCTTCACCACCTCTCCAGTTCTTCCAAGCACACTCAAAAGAGATAAAAAGATGGAGATAAAGAAAAAAAAAATGCTAATGTGGTACTTCCTGTTTTATCTCTGATATGTTAAAGCATTTAAAAGTCATTATCTCCGTTCTTTCACAAGTAAAAGTTGTACTAACTGAAGTGATTGACTTTTCTTGGACAGAGAAAAGATCTGAGGTGGTAGGATAAACTGCCACCCCCAAATCTGAATAGACAAAGAGATAGAGCAACTGAGAACTGTTTACCTAGAGAAGAAGCCACCAAAGCCATAAACTGTTACAAGCACTTAAAGGGTAATTTTGGCAAAATACTGAGTGTGGACTCCTATGAGAGCAAGAACTCCTGGGGAAAGCAATCTTGGTATGGAAGTCTCCTACTTTCAGGAGCTTTCCCTACGGGAACACCATAAGATTCCCATGGTGAGACTGGTGGGGATATGGAAGGTAAAACAACTGTGACATATGCCCAGAGCCTACTCCCTAGTAAAGGCCTACTCTGCAGGAGAAAAAGACATGACCAGAGCTTCTGAACCCTCCTCACCTTGTCTGGATAAAGAGAATTCCTATTGACTCCATTTCCTTCCAAGTGTCCTATTTCACCTAAAACTGTAGTACTAGAAAAACCCAGTATATATGATATATTAAGGCACTGTACTGTGCCTTATAATGTTAGGAAAATTCAGTATATCTCTTGCTCACTTGTCAGGAGGCACATAGAACTACAGATTTAACATTAACCAGATTTAGCTCCATCAAAAAGGTATAACTATGTGCTTCCTCATTTTATTCACATCTGTCTTTACCTGCATCTTCACATCTTTCCTTATATGTACATTCACATCTGCACCACCCCCTCTGTCCTTATCATCCCAAGATTACCACACCCCAGGTACCCTGCATACCCTGCATCAAACCCCAGGTACCCTGCATACCCTGCATACTTTAAGATTAAAGCAAAAACTTTTTT